>JAGXCT010034672.1:43563-68711 GCA_022495035.1 Philopotamus ludificatus
ACAATAAGTCAGGTGTGTGTTTTGACCTCTGCCGAACCCGGGAGACTGACTCACCTAACCCCTGGGGTTCGATCGAACCCTGGTTAAGAACCATTGTTCTAGAAGATTCAAGTATTAGAACGTGCTCATTGCCACAGCAGCTTCTACATGACGTAGAAACCTAGACCATAAAGGGCAATATGAGGGAAAAAATGTTCGTCCTTGAAATGTGGTGCTGGTGACGCTTGCGCACAATACTAATACCATGTACCATAGACCGCTAAACGGACCAATAATACCAATACCATGGACCGCTTAACGCACAAACATTTCTGTCCTGGTAGAAATGGGGAACGAAAGACGATAGACCTTCATCTATATGTCTTAAATGGATTTTTCGCTACTTTGGACATATCGCTAGAAGAAACGATAGCCTGGAGTAGCTCATCGCGCTTACCAACGTATAAAGGACAGGGTACCCTAGCTGTGCGATCTCTGCGAGAGCGACCAAGTGAATACCACCACGTAGTGGATGCAATGCAGATGATCATAAAGAGCTTCGATCAAGGAGATTCCGATCAAAAATGGTCACGATCCTCATGCATTAGGGTGCTGACTCATAATCGGATTCGTTTCTTATGGTAAGCCAACATTGCCGTTGAATTTTTGTGCCCGCTCAGTGGAATAACGTGGTTTCAAGTGTCAACATGTCTAGAGAGCCGCCCGTCGTTCTCTCTGCTAGTGTAATAACATGCTTTTTTGTTGTTCCATTATATAGTTTGGTAAATTTTGATTTTTAAATCATGTGTGTGTATAAAAATATAACTTTTGATTAAAAAAAAACTATTGAAATATCAACAATGCTTTTCTTGTACACTGTAAAATACAACTTTTCTTAGTTACCACCATATTCGTGGGACGTAATTAATTGTTAACCGAGGATCTGGCTCAAACTAACTTAGATGCAACTCAAAAATTGTAATCTTTCATATTAAGATAACTGATTAAATCTTTAAAAAAACCCATTGTAAAATATTTCTCTGAGGTTTTAGATATATCGTTAGCCGATTTTTTACCCACTCATTAATTTAATAGTATTTCTATTGATGAATGTTTTATTTCTGTATTTTTGGATACTAGGTTTATTTTGTTAATAAATAGATACTTTGAATTCATCATTCAGTGTTTGGATTATCATAAGTTTAATAATATTTTTAAGCTTGTAGCTGGCCCGTTGTAAAAAAAGGTTGCTCATCACTGGTCTAAACCATATCCTATTCGATTTCCTAATGCGCTTTATTTGTAACTGTACTCTGGACCATGGAAACGCAATATATTTGTGCTTCAATGGTTAACCTTGATTTTGACTGAGCTAACGAATTATATCAATTCGTTAAATATTAAATGCTCGATGTAAATCTAGAGTTTGACATCTGAATACTGTCTAATGGCTTAGCTGGGGATCAAATCTCAATTAAATATGCATTAAATGCATAATATATCCCCATTAATTCCTAATAAAAAGGGGTTCATCTAATAAAATTCAATATCTTTATAATTATTCACATTTTTTTAAATTTTCCTGGTCCAATAGTTACATATTTTTGTTGATCCTGACATATGTAGGTTGTTTTATTGTTGTTAGCAATTTTTTACCAGTGCAAAAAATTAAGAAAAAAACCGGAGTAAAACCGAAGGAGTTAAACGCAATACACAAATGTATATACATATATTGAACATATTTTTAATATTATTTTATCCGAGTATTAGACGCATCTGTCTTGGTCAAATGTCCTATAAAGTACCATATGGCGATCTGGACGTATTGAGTGATACTACCGTCGTGCCATACGATGCTTGCAGAGCGAAGAAAACTATGTTAAACGACGGAATTGAATCTGAGATTCAGACATGACATCACGTATTAGGTATTCAGTCATGTACACGCTGCAAATGCATTTAATCAAACGTCCCTAGCTTATTACCGAATATGTCAGCGTGGAGCAGCAAATATCAACGACGCCATCGTTTTCGTCCAAATCTGCACTTGACACCTTTGCCGCGCATGACATATATGATGAAACGACATACGAATGGGCATGAATAAGTTAAAACGGGTATACGAATGTTAATACGGGAGAGTTGGTCAAGTGCAACCTGTCGGCAAAAGATTTCAAGTTCAAAACCAATATTGCACGTGGCCGTTTAGGCGTCGATGGAAAACGCAGACTGTTGCAAAAGAATTTTTCATAATACGCGTGTGTTACGAAACGAAGACCAATCACAATTATCGGTGCAATGATCAATTTACGCGGCCTGTCATTACCAATTTTTTAATCCGCCTAACCATAAATGCGTCTTTTGAATTGCCGATGACCTCGAATCGAATCTATCCAGATATAAAAAAAAACAATCTAAATCAATTAAAATATTGATACCATCTTAAAGTTAATAATTAAACGAAAATTAAGCGAAAAGAAAGTGGTTTTTTAAACTTTTTTTATGGTAATAAGCGATTTTTTTATTATTATTGAATGGACATTTTCAGGGAATGAATACGTTGACATTAATAGCCATTTTTTCGAGTCGCTCATACGTGGCCCACTAACGGTTTCCACTAATTACCGGATTCGGTCCAGGCGATGACCGACATTAGTGAGATCCTGTCGTCTTCTTATCCGTGGCCGGCATACGCAAACAAAGCCGGTGATTGATTGTCGCAACTTTGCGGACAACCATGGCGACACATCTCAGTCTGTGGCCGGTGGCAAATACAGTCGTTTCGTAACGTCGAGTGCGTGATGTTATGGTTGGTGTTCGAACGACTAAAAAAAATCACTGCGTTCTTGAAATAAGCCAGAGAAATAAACCAAATTAAAATGTGGTACTTAATTTTCAGCACGTAGCCGTCGGAGGGAAACCCTAATATAAATCCTGAACGATTGTGGCATACATACAAAAAAGCCACGGGGCTCAATGGTGCTTAGTGTAAATCAATCCAAAGTTATTGAGGAAAAATCACGGTTAAACCCTTTTTGAAAGAGTTGAATTGCGATTAAGATTATTACATTTGTACGTGGAATGTGGTTAGATTACCGTCTCTTCAAAAATAACCAATGTCTTTAAATAAAAATCGCGTGTTTTAAATAAATCAATAATTAAACGAAAAATATGGTTATTAATTTATATCATCACAATGACGATTAAGAAGCCACAAGGAGATATTTGTAGATTTTGTAAATTTTATTAAAGATTAACTAAGTGAAATGATGATATCTATTCGCGATTTTTTGCAAAGACATATTTTTTTAATGCAACAATTTCGAAATTAAATAAAACGTATGCATCATTGTGAGCAGAATTATTGATTGAAGAATTATCTCCCCTAAACAATACCACTAATTATTCAATATACTCATCTTTTTTTTACACGGTTATGATAAAGAATAAAAAAGAAGAAAAATGTAAACAAGTATGGAACATTTTCTCAATTTTAATCCGAATTTAGAACCGAAGAGCTATTAATTCCAATGGGACCTGCAGATTCGTATGGCTGGATATCAAGAATTATAAACAACTTATGAAACAAAAGACACAGATTTCCTAATAATAAGAAATTCACAACACAACATAGTCGTTAGTATTATGTTTTTCTTAATTAAAATACACATCTATGAATAATATTTCTATATTTATTTATTGAATAATCAGTTTTTTTTAAATTCAGAGTACCAATCTTCAATTTTTCAATGAATTCTTTTTTACGCGGTGTTAGGTGGAACGTAAACAAGTAACGCGTAACACGTAAACAACAAAACACCAAAAAGGGTTGAGTGTATATGGAAAAAGCTCCGACTATCTGGATAGAAAATTATACACATGAAATAAATCCTATCAATACTAATACACAAAAAGCAATAAAAATAAATAATCATCTTAAAGATAATAATAATCGTCATCAAGTACATCCGGAAGAAAACTCAGTTTTTACGCGAGGAAAGAATAGCCAGATGGGTTTAAAAAGAGGCTTTAAAATTTAAAAATAAATGGCGAACTGGCGTCTGGTGATTCTTAATTAAAATATATTGTAAAAGTAGTAGTGTAAAAAAAGAGTTTAGTGTTACTATAATATTAAAAAAGGAATAAACATTTTTTTACGCGATTTTTTTACGATTTCATTTTTTTTTTTTAATTTTTGAAAGCTGCGAATCAAATTTATAAAAGAGTGATATATTCATTACGCGATTTTATTTTACGCGATATATTTTGGTGACTATTATCCGCGTAAAAAGGTCTAATGAATATAGTTTTTGACGCATTAAATCGATATATCAATATGAAAACAATGGTGTTGTAAAATCATCTCATAGTGACGTAGAACCGAATTTTCCTTAGGAAAATTATGCCAACAATGGTTTGATCGATTATAATATTTAAAAAAACTTATTCACAGTTAATAATTGAAACTAGATTATACATATAAATATTCCTAAAAAAATATATAATCATAAATGCTTGTATTATTAAGTAAATTGTTGAGGAAATGCGTCACGTAAAATTAGCATATTATGAAAAACAATAAGACGGCATATAAATGATATAATCTGAATAAAATCGTCCTACCTTATATATTTACTCCTTTACGATAATATAATCACTTTCAGCTATTTTTCCGCAAGTATCGAGAACGTTATGTTTACAAAGTTCACTTGTTGACTCGAATAATCATATTTCACAAAATGGCACGAGATCAAGCTTCTGCAGAACTGGGTAAGATTAACTGAAAATAAATAAATTGACAATAAAAATGATGATATAATAAAAATCAGTGTGTACATTGAGACGATAATTTAAATAATGAGACACTATAGTATACCAAGAATCGTAAATCATAAAATTAAATCCAGCAAGGAGCTAGATCCAAGTGTAATATATTATTATAAATGTAGTAATACTACATATTTGTGCAATAATTATGCTACCGTATTTGCAAATGCTTAAGTATTCTCACGGCTCCTTGTGAACGTTTATTTTATGCCCTACATAAACTATCTGTATACAAATTTCATTGTCAAATTAATTTCTATATATATATACATAGCATAATTTAGCATCAGTCCATTGCAAATCTTCATTATATGTCCGATATTTTTTTTATCGAATGGGTAATTGAAAAAAATATATATTTTGCGGCGTGCGCATAATAACTGCAATATGCATTTATTACAAATTATTACAACACATTCGGTCATGTCTAACATTTTGCATCATTGTTATTCAAATGATGTGAAACAACCACTGTACAATGGATACCTTGCGAAATTTTTCTTAACTAGATCATTGTCCTTTCGTAGCCTTTATCCAGTGCGATTTTCCTATACTGAGCACCGGTTGACATTGGTGTTCGATTTTGTCGAAGGCTTAAGCCGCTTAATCACTGAAATTAATTTACAATACCAATATTTAGCAAATAACCGCGAATCGCTAATAATTTAAAAAAAAAATAACATCCCATGGTCGACCGGTTTTTGATAAATCTGCGATAAACTGGTTCCGATTCGTCAATTAACTGCGACACAAAGGAAATATAGTTTTGCCGCATTTTATAATGCATACAAACTGATTTGACACTCTGAAGGTCTTGATCAATTTTTCAAAAAGTCCAAGGAGAGCCACAAAACTATTGAATGTGCAACATTGTAAACAAATCCTTCCGAAAGCACTTAATTAAGTATCTAGGCCGGTTATTGCTAAGTTATGGAGCCGAATTAACCAGCAAAAAACAATCAAGATTAAAGAAATATATTCGATAATCGACTTATATTGACGTCATCAAATATAAAAAAATATAATAACAATATTAGAACCTGCCATTTATATTTTTTCATTTGCATTCTAGACAAAAAATGTTTATAAACCTTCTAATTAACCTTGTCATGCCGTTGGGGTCTATTTGGGACACCAGGTTTTTTATTTCCCTTGAATAACTCTTTTAACACTTAAGGACCCGGTCCCGCGTTAGTGCGGAAATTTTCGTAAACGGTATACACCCGCTCCCGCACTAACGCGGGTTTATACGAAACGTTTTATCTAATGCGCTACAAAAGGCTTTCTTATAAAGTTTTACGACTGGACACAGTTTCATTCATTGCTCTGCATGCCCTTGTAAAATATATGACATATGTATTTATTTATGGTTAAAAACTGTCCTTGAAATAATAGATTATGTGGATCGAAAACTTTCCAGTACTTACACATCGACTGTAACGAATTTAGATTTTGTTTATCCATTCAACAAAATAACTTTTTTTGAATATTTATAAAGGGTACAACCCGTCACATCCTTTATTACAAAGCTAAAATTACCTACATACTACATAAAGATATCTATTTGTTTTTTATCGTCTAAAATACAATAAATCATCATTTTCACAGCTCGAAAATTTTATTTCTTATCTAAATATTCTAATAATCTAATATAAGTATACTATACGTATATTACTTCTCTTTTGGCCAAATTATCTCCAGAAGGTAAAAAGTTATTAAGCATTTTTTACAGAGCCGCGCAAAATCGCAAGATTGATAAAAGATCCGGGTTTAAGGTGTAAGTTTCGCCTGAAAACAGCGGGTGCTTGAGTGTTAATATAAATCCTACCTCCGAAAAATCAAAAACTTTGATATTAATTTCATGCATTGTGCAGATAATTGCAAAATAAATATTTTAATGATTACGGTAATGTAAAGTTATTTTTTTATTTAATTTGATTGGAATGATTATAACATAAAAAAATAATTGAATTAAAAAAAAATGATGTCGTCGTAAATTTCTAAAAATATTTAAAAGCTAAAAAAGTATTCATTTAAACATAATAAAAAATCTTTTGAACTTTGTATGGGAGTATTAATTGAGATCAAATTAACCAATGACATTGACAGTGAATTAAAAATGGGTATCATTGAAATCGAGGCGCAAACAAGATATAATTAATGACCGAAAGTTTGCATATATGAATAAATATTATAGATATGACAAATTGAGGAGATAAACTATTACATATTCCATTTAAATTGTTATTAAAGAATGGAAGCCACTAATCACTCGTACGAGTGAATCAACTATTAATGAGACTCTAATTAACGAATGGATCAATATTTATATTAAATTTATAGCAAAATAAATGCATTATGACCATTACAAGCATCAAATAATTGTTACATACTGTATGTAATAATCAATCATTGCATAATAGTTAGATGTGCTACTTAACATTACACAGCTTGAATAAAATTATAAAAAAAACTGGACCGAACGGTTAAGAATAGTGCACAATACAAGAGATCGTAAAAAATATTAAATCATACGACTTTTTCATCTCGTGCTGGTTTGTGTGAGCAACATTCCGCATAAAAAACGGCCAATCATTATACAGTTAGAATTAATTTTGAACATCATAATAAGGATAGCCGGATAATACAAAAAAAATCTCTGATACAAAAACGATTAATGCAATTTATGTTATTATAATTCGATATTTAAGGGAAAAAAATCATCGCGGTGATTTTCCTGATTTATCAAATTTATAGCTTAAATAAAATATTTATTCATATTCATACATAAATAGCTATCCATAATTAATCGTTCGAGTTTGTAGAAGTATTCATAAAACACTGCATAATATTGCATAGGAATGTTGTTTAATGTTTATTAAAAATTAAAATCAGTCATATTTATTATGGTGATTGCGAGATTGTTAGGTAATCGTTCGAAATGCGTTTAATCAGAATGCGTTGTTGGATGTCGGAGGGATGGATCGTGTTTGTTTTTTACCTCGTGTTCACAATAGTTAACAAAAAATCCAACACTCGATTGTTCTTTTAGCACTAAGAGGTCGCGAAGTACCGGCGCCGAGCGTGAGAGACGCGCACGCGACTCGGCGCCGCAACCGCGAATGAGCTGATCGCGCGACAGGTCAGCAGTCACCACCACCCACCGCCCACCACCTGTTTGGACTCTGACACCAGTCGCCACCACCTCTCGGTCTGGCCGGTGGCTGTACGTCACCCCAGCATCGCCACCCCGCGCGGGTGATCGACCCAGACCTACTTCGTCATTTGTTTGTATCCAAAACCAACTCTTCATTTTAATATACAACATCATCATTATAATTTAGTTTATAATAATGGTTCTCATGCATAATGCATGTAAATACTAGAGGCGGTGAGACGTCGTAGGAAAAACAAGCGAATATAGGATTTAATGCAGGCGTGGATAACCTTTTTGCGCAATTGCAATAATTAAAAAAAATGTACTTACTCTACACTCAAATCTTTTTTTACACGGTAGATACCTTCCATCAAAAACCGTGCAAAAATTGATTTTATAAAAATGTGTAATACTTAATTTTAACCACTCTGTCCACTTTCAGTTGAATATATTGGTTGTTCGGAAAGTCATTTCGTTTTAATTGTATTTTTTCACAGCCAATTTCACACATAAGCCGCATAATCATTAGATATTTTGACAGCTGATATAGCAAGGCTTGCTTGTGATAAAGTTCGATTGATTCTACGCAGTAGTTTTTGGTTAGTTTGGTTTCAAATATGGTAAGTGAAAAGCAGCATTTTCGGAATATTTTACTTTTTTACTATCCAAAATGTAAAAATGCTGTTCAAGCAAGAAAAAAATGTTTCAATGTGTATGGAGAAGATGTATTGACAAAACGTAATTTTTATATTGAAGATGCACCACGTTCTAGAATCTAGAAGACCAGTTGAAGCTGACAAAAACACAATAAAGACATTAATTGATGAAAAACGGCGAATAACAACTCGTGAGATCGCTGAGAGATTAAATTGATCCAATTCGACCGTTCATGATCATTTGAAACGATTAGGTTTAAACTCAAAGCTCGACATATGGGTTCATCATGTTCTTACGGAAAGAAATCTGTGCCGTCTCGTTGACGTATGTGATTTGCTTCTCAAACTTCAAGAAAATGATCCATTTTTGAAGCGCATCATCAAGGGGACGATAAATGGTTTGTCTACAACAATGTTGAACGCAAGAGATCATGGAGTAAAAAAGATGAACCGGCTCAAAGCACTTCGAAAGCCGACATTAATCAAAAGATGGTGATGCTATCTGTTTGGTGGGATTTCAAAGAAATCGTTTTTTTTTTAGCTTCTACCGGACAACACAACGATCAATTCTGAAGTGTACTGTCAAGAGCTGGATGAATTGAATGATTCACTTAATCAGAAAAAGTCAGAATTGATCAACAGAAAACGTGTAGTGTTCCACCAAGATAATGCGAGGCCCCATACAAGTTTGTTAACTCGCGAAAATCTTTTACAGCATGGATGATATATACTGCCACTCCAATCATATTCCACAGATCTGGCACCTTCTGATTATTATTTGTCCCGGTCTCTACAATTTTTTTTAGATGGTAAAACCTTTGCTTCAAATGAGGACGTCAAAAATCACTTGGATCAGTTTTTTGCCAGCAAAGAACACAAATTTTATGAGCGGGGAATCATGCTACTGCCAGAAAGATGGCAAAAGATATTGGACTAGAATGGATATATTAAATAAAATGTTTATTCACTATAAGAAAATCGTAATTTCATTTTCATAAAAAAACGAAATTACTTTCCGAACAACCTGATATAAGTTACTCTGGTTATATTTTTTACTAATTTATTAAAAAAGACATAAAAAGCATCTATAGGTTTTGATCTGATATCTGATTTAAAAAATGATTGTTTTTTATAATTAAATAAAAAACTGGGTTCAAGTTTCAAGGCCAATACGTCTGGTCCACAGAGTGGAAAAGTTAAAAATGGACAACACTGTGGTAAAGAAAATCGTGTAAAAATACAATAATGCATTTCATGCAGAAAAAGCCTAAATATATTACTTATGTTTAACGATTATTCAATGAAAATGTTATATATATATATATCTATATATATCATCATCATTTGCCAGTCACAAGGCTCTCACTCGCTGAGGGCATGGACCTTACCAAACTCTCGCATGGTAGTCGAGGCCAAAGGAACCTGAGTCTCACACGTGACGTGAGGGCTCCCCTTTCGTGTCCATACTGCGGGGACCCGAGCCGTCTTGGTATGCGGTTTTTTGTAAAGAGTTTCCCTCTCTTGGCCATTGCTGGCATTGGACGTACATCTTCTACCATGTTAGTATCGGATTTTACCCTCTCGACTGTGTCCAGGCAAGCAAGAGGGGTTTCCTATTCCCTGGTGCATTCAATGTTCTCTCTAAGGCGTTATCTGCTTTTAACGAGTCACGAGTGACGAGTAACGAGCGACCAACACACGCAGACCTATATAGATATACACAGGCATACATATGCACATCTGCCCAAATATATATATATCTATATATATTGTTTAGTAGCGCGAATTATCTTCATATTTTTTTCTATCGCGGAATGCAACAACCTGAAATGCAAATTTATTGGCAGAAAACAAAAAATCTAAATAGTTAGTTTATTATTTATGAAACAGGTTATTCGCTTCTAATTAAGTCGTTTGTATTTCAAATTAAACCTTTTGTAAATTAAAAACCTGATTATGACAAAAAGTGGATTATGCTAAGAATAAAAATAGCTATTCATTATATGGTTCATATTTTTTTAACTGATCAATATGACGCGCAGTAGGCGATGTCTCGCACGTTTCACTCGCACTTGGCACATCGTACCGGATTCGAACGAGACAAAACATCCCGGGCGTAGCAATAGCAGCGAATATTGTTGCTTTATTTTTTTTCAAAATTACAAACAATAAAGGTCTATGATTATTTATAATATTTATTCTTTAGACTTGTTTAGACAAACACAAACAGTTTGTGACATGTCATTAATTATATTTAAAATAATTATTTCAAAGAATGTCAAATTTAGTGAATAATTAATTCTGAAAGAAAATGTCTTTTTAGGAAGGAAAGAAAGAATGAAAATTTTGCAAAATTATCGTATAAAACTTTCGAAAAGAAAGAATCAAAATTATTCAGAATTACTCAGGAATTCTCTACTTAAGATTAATTCAGACATTTTCCAATTCTTAACAAAATCGAATTTTAATTGGATTTAAATTAATATATTCTTTTAAAAACCTAAATCGTTGTAGTTGTGTTCGAGTTTCATTCGTTTAACGATTTTAATACTTATTTAATTTTATCCTTGTTTTATGCCTTGTTTATAACAATTAAAGTTCGCACTTTTTACGGAATATTTTATTAATTTATGGATCTATCACACACAAAAAAGTCAAACGAGCAATTAAAATAAGCAGAAGCGGTAGAGATCAAATATATTATTGCCATCATTATGCAAAACGAGAATATTTTTTTTTATTCCTTTTCATTTTTTAAACCGTGTCAAACAAAAAAAATCTAAAATATAAAAATGCAAAAATTGAATCGAGAATATACAAAATCGGAAATTTCATATATGATACAAAATATTTAATAGTATTGCAATAAAACAAAGAAAATGTCAAACGGAATTTTGTTATCAAAAATTTACCGAAAACTGGTAGACCTCCGCTGGCCATTAATGACGATATCAGTGATATCATCGAAGCAGATCCCACGTTAATAGTTTGCGCAAGTCTACAAAAAACATTCAGCTCTTTTCGCGGCACACATCTCCCTTATTGAACTAAATTTGATTTATGAGTATTTTTTTAATTAAGAAAATATGTTAGGCCTCAAGATAATTAATAATTTATTTTCAAAATTGTCAACAGATCGCTATTTATTTTTCTAAAAAAAATGTATTAAAAGATCGCCTGGTGCGTGATGCGAAAGAGACGGAATATGTTAGAAGAGACGTCAAAAAAACAAACTTTCACTACCATACAACGCAGGGGCTTACAACATTTTTTATTCACGGAATAATTTAACTTTGAAATCACCATTGTGTATTAAAAACTTTAAGACTGCAAAAGAGTAGGATCATTAAAAAGTCTGTTGAATAGAAAAGGCGTAATTTTCCGTCCTCCTGCACAATTAAAAATATAATAACTATATTTTTGGGAATGCCATATTCTCAAGACATGGCTCATTCAATATCCATGTTTTTATGTTTCTATATTTAAACAATAAATGTTTAACAACAACGAAGAAGACCCCGAAGCATGACAAATAAATATTAGTTGTTTCAATATGAATATAGTTAATTCATTGCTTTTGTAATAGAAAAACGATTAAGGGGCCCTGGTGTGCGGGTTTTATTAAGAGGTTTCCTTCCCGTGTCCATTTCTAGCATTGGACGTGTATCTTCTACCATTGCTGGTATCGGATTTTACCCTTCTTACTATGTCTAGGCAAGTGGGAGGGAATTTATCTCAGTATTCGCTTTCCTCTTTTCTATAAGTTCCGGCGAGACGAGCCACAGCTAGCACTAATCTTGATACGTAATCGCAATCCTTTCATCACGGCAAGGACCTTTCCAAAGGAGAGATCCCTTTAGTAAGGAGGAAGAGGGAGCACATATCGAAACTTAATCGTTTATCGAACTTTATTATTAAGGGCTTCTTTCCCAGGGTATATTGGTTCGGCTGCTGAGAAAAAATGATATTTGAATTAGAAAATTGTTAAAGTAGTAGTGGACTTTTGTTGACTTTTAACTACGAATGTGTATCGTTTGATTTAGTACAGTGGTTATTAACCTGGGTTCGATCGAACCCCAGGGGTTCGGTAAGTCAGTCTCCCGGGTTCGCGGAGGTCAAAACACACACCCGACTTATTGTACGGATATTATGAAAAATGATACGACGTATGATATAAGGGTTCGGTGAACGTGCATATAAAACTGGTGGGGTTCAGTACCCCCAACAAGGTTAAGAACCACTCATTTAGTATTATAGTTGAGCTTGATTTTGTTTATTAGCAAAAGATTGCTAACTATAAAATGTTTGGTTATGTGGCTAATCAACGGTATCTTTGTTAAGTAATCGCAACTTATATGTAACAACTTGAACCAAGTTTTTTATTTTCTCATTAGACTAAAAAAGGACAGATGAAAGAAGGGTTGCTGACCACATACTAGTTTTGTTATATTTTAAACAAATCACATTATTATTACAATACGTGAGAGAGGGATGTTATTTAGTCTGGTAGCTACTCCCATCCCCACGCAAAAAATATGGCAACTAGATATTCTAAAACCCCGTGTCATCTTCAACACATTTAACATAATATACTAAAAATACTTTTGTATACAAAATTTTCCTTAAATGAATGTATTAAAATACCTGATATCCTGAGACAACAACTTTTCAATTTTTTTGTCTGATTTACATAGTTCCGGTTTTACGTGAATTCGAATATACACCTTTGGAAAATCACAAATAATAAATTGCCAAAATATATTCACCATTTTAGATATTTTATACGACATCGAAAGTATTGTTTTTTTCTGAATAATATTTCAATACACCCAAAATAGATATTGGAATAAAAAAAAACCTCTCTTCGTATTATTTTGAATAATGATATTTAATTAATGTTTGCATAATATATTTTCACTATCACATTGGTATTAGAATTCAGAAAATATTAATTTATAATCGTAAGAACTTCACTCTCTTTTTTATAGACTTGTTTTTCTCTATGACTATTTTTCTTCGCCGATTTTTTTTCATATAGAAAAACAGCAAAAAAAATGTTAAAATGATAAAAGAGTAAATAATTTTAATACTATTTTATATAAAAAAGTATAGTGTGAATAAAACAATAAATAGCACGTTACGTACATATATGAATTTTAATGACTTTCGAGGAAAAAATATACTTGATTAATCGGGATAATTATTAGGTCACTCACTGGTCACTACATAATTAAAAACGGATTAGATTTATATCTGAGTAAATTTCAAGAGATTTTGCAACGCATGCTTTCCAATGCGATTTTTTTCTAAATTCTATAAGACACCTCGCCTTGAATACTCAAGGAAATCCGCTCAATAAAAACTGTCATCTATGTTGCTACAAAGAAAACTGCTTGCCGTTTATCCATCACACAAGGTTAATGCCAATATGTGATTTACTTTTGGGTATATCATCCCGTGATTTATTACACATTCCATTTTATTAAAAAAATAATTTATAAATAAATCATTAATTATATACTCAAAATCACTGGATTTTGTATTGCAATACATTGCAACACATTGAATGCATTATGTTAAATAATAATTAATAAAAAATAAGATATTACACAAAAAAAGATCAAAGATTAACTCGCTGTGCTACTGTGATGTTGAAATGATTATTTAATTTAAAAAATCCCCGTGTATGCGAATCGTACCACCACTATCATTATAAATCGATGTCTACGTTATTATACTTCAATAAAATTGGGCAGCGTGTATGGTTGACCTTACAATTATGTATGCAGATATATAGTATAGGGCTGTAGATATATTTTTTGCGTAGACATGTAAAAAATTTACTGATTTATCTCGCACAAAAATATCAATAATCATATGTTATTAAATATATTTTTTTAAAAAGATTAAAAAAATATGCATATATTGTCCGCTCAGTCGAAGTTGTTTAGATATATGTGTGTACCTAACTGGATTTATCCTAAATAATTAATATCTATGCATTCGGTACAGTGAAACGATAACATGAATAAATTCAATATTATTATTTGCATAATTTTATCTCTAGATATGTACTCACTTGAAAGCTCACAAAAATAAATAGAGATCGTCTTTAGAGTTTGCTCACGCCGAAGATTCTGACGTTGTTGACGATGGTACAGTGTCTTTTTATCGATTTCGGTTTATTCCACATTGCTAGTGACATACACAAGTGACAAATGTCAATATCTACTTTTTTTGACACTTTTTATAGAGATTTTAATGTAAACACAAACTATAATTGAAATTATTCAAATGTCCATGTTTACGCGTGGTTTATTAAATTTGCGATTTTTTTTCGTAAAAGACGTATTTAATATGTAGACTAAACTGATAATAAATATCGAACAAAAATGATGTAAAAGTATGACATTGTATTCCGCCAAAATATCGAGTTAATTACAATTTTGCAAATGCATACGATTGAAGAAACGGCGTGGCCTGAATGCGTTAATTATTTCCTCGATCATTAAGCTGTTATATTGTTAAAATTTGTAACGATATGGCGCAACGTCTCATTTATGTTTCAGAATCATTTTTTTAATTCAATTATACACGAACGTGCTATTGAAAAACTCCATTTTCCGCATGAATATAATTAATTTTACATTAGAACACGAAAGGAGCACATAAAATACAATTATTAAATAAACAATAATGATTTGCTAAAGTTATTTATACCAGAATCTTGTCATTATTTGCTTTGCAGAGAGTTGTCGGATATTTGCCTGTATAAAAATCTTTTTTTTTTCGTCACAAATATCTTCATCGAGTTCATCAGTTCAACGTTCAAATATGCTGACACGAAAGAACATATAATAGAACAATTTAAACACACAAAGCGATTGCAATAGAAAAATCTAGATCAAATAAATATATGAAAATAATCGAATATATTATAATAATTATGAAAAAAATGCATCTTTTGAATTACACGAGTTTTATTTTTAACCTAGCCGTGGCTATTTGGGAAGTCAAGTTTTTGATTTTTCTCGAATAACTCTTCTGATATAAATACTACATGTCACAAACATTTTGTATTTGTTTAAAAAAGTGTAAAGAATAAATATTGTAAATAATCATTGTCCTTTCACGGGCGTGGTGTTTTTTCTCGTTCGCTTCCGGTACTATGTGTCGAGTGCGAGTGAAATGTGCGATTGATACGTGCTGCGAGAGCCAGTCTGCACCAAGACATCGTCGAGAGCATTGCCATTTACGAGTCATTTTGATTATTAAAAAAATCCAAATTAAAAAGCATATCATTAATAACTATTTTTATTCTTTAAATAATCAATTTATTCTTTTTTTATATTTTAATTTAAAGATAATAATGAAGAATTCATCTATATCTTGGCTTGAAATGCTTGGGGTTTATTTTCTATTATGATAGACCCCTTTCGGAGGACGCAATTGTTTTCGAGCCGCCGCACCGTGGGGTGGATAATGAATTCTTCAATATGTAGTTTTTCAAAAAATGGAAAATATATAGAGGTAATTGCAATTTTTTTGAATATTTAAAAAAATAGAAGATACTCTGTAATATAGTATATATCATCATCATCATCATATTTGCCAGCCACAAGGCTCTCACTCGCTGAGGGCATGGGCCTTACCAAACTCTCGCCGGTAGTTGAGGCGAAAGGAACTTGAGTCTCACATGTGACATGAGGGCTCCCCTTTCGTGTCCATATCGCGGGGACCCAAGCCGTCTTGGTATGCGGTTTTTTGTAAAGAGTTTCCCTTTCTTGGCCATTGTTGGCATTGGACGTATCGGATTTTACTCTCTCGACTGAGTCCAGGCAAGTAAGAGGGGTTTGTCTCGCTATTCGTTTTTCCTCTTCTCTAAGGCGTTATCTGCTTATAATGAGTCACAAGTGTATGCCTGTGTATATCTATATAGATATACACAGGCATACATATGCACATCTGCCCAAAACGAGTCTCAAGTAACCGGTCGCAAGTGATTATTATCCCTGTCGCGCAATAGCAAACCTTTCATCATGGGAAAGACTTCCTCAGAGAGGGGTCCCCTAGAAAGAAGGAAGAGGAGCGAAAGTATCAATTCTAGACAAATTATTGGTCAACAGATTAGAGTTTTCCTTCCCAGGGTATACTGGCTTTGTGGTGAGAAATCCGTTAGAGACCAGATTTATTTATGCACACAAGGATATGTGTACACAAACATGTCCATATTTTTGGACAGTTTTGTTGGGTATTTATCAAAGTTCAATTGGGCCCCTAGTCTCTAACTCTATGTAGGGTTATACCTTATACTACCAAATAAAATAAGCTAATATAAAAATATAGCCACATATTAAACATCAATGCTTTAGCTATTATTTGACATTTTTCTTTTTTCTGAAATCGAAGCATCTTTGGCAGTAGAATTCTAAATTCATCACATTTCAAATTTTAAATTCATCAAGATTTCTATGATTTAATGAACCAATAAAAACTATAAAATGATTGAAAATATTAGAAAACAAGAGCTTAGTCTTTATTTGCACAGTAAATTTGGAGATAAATACTATTTTTTGTGCATAAAAATTGCGCATATGTCAACGCTACGATTTAAATTTATGCAGAAATTTGCATTCCAACTATGATTTTATTAAACTGCGTATAATATTTAATCGTCTAATATAATAAAATTAAATAGATTCAAGCTTACTCATAAGAAGAGATTATAATTATACGTTTATTGATTGTTTCGAGCTTAAACTACGTCATTCGACGAGTATCTTGTCAATAACAAACATGTTATGTCATGAAATCATAATTTGCTTATTTATCGAGGAAATGCACAAGACATGCACTGAAAATTCAACTTTCCAATTCATTTTCTGCATTATTTCATAATTGCGTATAATATCAAACGATTAGTCATAATTTTTTCACGCGTTTAAACGAGATTTGCGCGTCCTTTGGGAGATGACTAGTCATAAATCGATGTTTAAATGTCAATATGATTCAAATGTTGAATTGCTAAGTTTAAAATACTAATATTTTACTGGAGGACACTTGAGTGATGGGTGTGCCAGATTATGAATAGTGCCAAATCCGGAAAACGCCATTATAATTATCTAAAATATGAAATATTTATTATATATTTCATAATAAAATCATGCAAATGACCGGTAACGGAATTCCTTGTAAGGTATCATCTTTTGTTATGTAGGTTATTTATGCGCCCTATCCATCAATAACAAAGGTATTGAGGATTGATATCGTTGTGAGATAAGCGCTTAATTCTTGGATGATCGATTAATTGCGTCAAATGGATATGAATATGGCTATCGTGTAATGACGCCATGCGGATGAATGAGTCCAATGTTGGAATAAAAAGTGGTTTTGCTGCGACACCGACAGGAATTTGGCCCCACTAGACTCGATTTGAACTTGAGGCGGCTGACTGGCTGCCTCCAGTGGCTGTTGACCAAGAGCAGTGGATAAATAACAGGTGCGACCTCATCGGCCAAGTTGCGAAACAAAGCTGAGCCTTTCGAAATCGCCATTTTAGTGGCTCTTCCTCTGGCCGCCGCGTATCCGAGATGATGATAATAGGTGGAAGTCAGCTCGGACCAGTCAGCCATTCAGTCAGACTGACCTTGACTCGATTAAAACCAGAATTTGCATGTGATCGTCTGCGAGCACGCACGTCACTCGTCGTGGACAATGCGTGGGGTGATCTTCTACTCGCAACGAATGACTCCTACCTATCACTCGACACTCAATAACAAAGTAAATGAAAAACCACATAAAATAAATTACGTACTTTTTTTAAAAATGTAACGATACTATTTTTTTTATTCTAATAAAATCAACGCTGGGTCAATTGTAAAAAAAATAGGTTAATAGTCAAAAATAAATAATGTAGCGGAGTGAACAACCAAACTACAAAAATCACTATAATCAGAGAATAATAAAAAAAAATTAGGAACCCTTTTCGCAACTGTATCTCCATTGTTATACTAAATCAGATCGATGAAAAAAGCTAAAGCCTCGTTTTAATGCTTGCAGATAATAGCCATACTAAGAAAAATATCATCTACTGATCACTACACAATATTTCGAACATACCATAAATAATAGAAATATTTTAAAATGTTTTTAAAGCGAAAGGAATTGTTATTTTTTTACGTTGTGTCACTTTGACACCAGGGTGACATCCGTTGCCATTGAGTTAACACGTCATGATTAATATTGTTTATATTTTGACCCATTGTAAAAATGCAACGATCAAAGATCACTGTTTAGTATTTTATGCTGTTTTATTTGATAAACGATTGAATGATCAATTTACATCTACCCAGATTATCTGCAATATTTATGTAAACATCTTGAATCATTCATTGAAGGTTTCAAGATGTTTAAAGTTGGTGAACTTCAAGAAAGTTGGTGAAACGATAAACCAAAATCAGGGAGACCTATTAAAATCAATAATGACACTTTAGTGAAGTCCGATACGCGTGAAACAATTAATAAATTGTCACAAAGCCTCAATTGTATAGATTCAAGAGTAAATAATAATTTAAATAAGAACGGAAAAGTAATAGACGAAGAGTTTGGGAGCTGTAGGTCCTCCACACCAATCCACCAATCAAGAGAAAAAACAATGGCTTTCATCGATATGTGACTACCCCATGGGGTCATTGACTAAAAAAGTTTCTCCTTTGTACTGGGTGGGATCTTTAGAGAATAATTCACAAAGAATTACTAAAATCAGATTGTCATAGTAGAGGTTTAATATGCCCAACTAGTAAAATTAACCTAGCCGTAGCGATGGGGTCAACATCATGACATTTAAAAAAAAATGGATTATTCTGATGAAGAATTTATCAATATCATGTCTTAAACTGCTTGGGGTCTATTTTTTATTATGAATATACCCCCTTCAGACGACGCGGTTGTTTTCTTATTATTGTTTCGGATCTCTTAAAGAAGGCAGTGCTTAAAAAATGTTTTCAGTCAGTTTTAGGAATCCATTAAAGATGAATTCTTCAGAAAGTTAATAGAAGACCAAACGAACCCAGAATTACGCTGGAAAAAATAAGAGAGGTAGATTTAGAAGTTCTGCAAAATCCACTATATTCGTCTGATGTTGCACCTTCAGATCACCTTAAAGGGTCGATGGAACATTCGCTTTGAGATAAAAAAAAAACCATAAATGATGAACAAGTTCTAAATCGATCGGAGCGTATTTTTATAAAAAAAATCCGCCAGAGTTTTATCAAAGGATGTATTTAAAAAAACTGGCTATTCTGTAGAGGAAGATGTTTTACAATGTTGTTTTTGATTATATTAACTATTTTACTCCATAAAAAATAATGTCATTTCTTTTGCTTTACCTAATAATTAATGACTAAAAATGTATTAACGGCTACGCAGTAAAAATATTCACCATTAATCAATACGTCCTAGTGGCTCGAAACCAACTGCGTCATCCGAAGGGGGTCTATTTAAAATGAAAAATAGACCCCAATCATTTAAAGTCAATATATTGATTAAATCTTCATCAATACCTTGACATTTTAAAAATAATGCATTATTCTGAGAATAAAAATAGTTATTCATGATATGCTTCACAATTTGGTCGATATTTTGGATTTTTATACTTATCAATATGATGATTAAATGACAACGCATACCCGGTGATGTTCCGCCGCAGACTGAGGACGCGCCGCCGGTAGACCGATCGTCTGTGTACGGTTTCCCTCTCTTAACAATCTCTTGACTAACCACCAAACTTGCCATATTAATATTGTTGAAAAATTGCATCCAGTTGATGTCTCTTGACTCTTCTGAGGATCCTCAACTGCTTTCTTCCTTGCATCACCGACAGGATATTTAGTGCTAAATGACGCATGTTTATTTGTGAAGTGTCTCTCCAAATTTGACTTCTTGTTATGAGGGAATTTTTCCTTACAAATAATACGTGTCGACCGACCGCCAAATTCTCGCGGCACCTGTCACTAGTATACGTTTCACTCGCACTTGACACATCGTACCGGATGCAAGCGAGAAAAAACATCGCGCCCGTGCAGTACAAATGCAAATATTGTTTAAATTATTGATATAAAAGGTCAATCATTATTTATTTAGAATAAATATTCTTTGAACTCTTTACGACAAACAAAAAAAATGTGAATATAGGATTTATATTAAAAGAGTTATTCCAGAAAAATGAAAAACTTTGGGTCCCAATCGGCACGGCTAGCTTTACAATCCTAATCTCAGAAAAAATGTATATGATGTAACTGGCTTTATTAGGGATTAATTTAATTAAGGTCTTAAAAATATTAAATTAAAAATAATTAAAATTTTTCCCGACTTTTTGATATTATTTATGCAATTCAAATATTTTAAATAATAGATCAAATATTCACTGTAGTAAATATTTGATCTATTATTTAAAATATTTACTACAGTGAATATTTTAAATAATAGATCAAATATTTACTACAGTGAATAATACATATTTAATAATAATAAACCTCAATATTTCCTAAAACACAGTTATAATGAAAATAAAGAAAATTATTAATCATCGGCTTTTCATTACAATACATAATTTATGTCATGTAAATAATAAGATTGATAATCCCCGTCACATGCAAACTAAACGATGAATTTGGCACAACTATTCGACGCAAAACACGTTTTATTAAACACAGTCACGATTTGTAACTGTAAC
The DNA here is from genome assembly GCA_022495035.1 of Philopotamus ludificatus. Lineage (NCBI taxonomy): Eukaryota > Metazoa > Arthropoda > Insecta > Trichoptera > Philopotamidae > Philopotamus > Philopotamus ludificatus. Next base: position 64,916 of record JAGXCT010034672.1, read on the forward strand.
TCAAAATTCAAAAATACTAATTACGTATAATTTTGGTTATTTATAATGATTACACATTGTTAATGACAATAACATTTCGTTTTTAAAAAAAAACAATTAAAATTAGTTCATTATCCGATGTTATTAGTTACGCCTTGGCAATAATAAATTATTAATAGAATAACAAAAATATTTTGCTCTAATTCGATGCCCGAAAAACGTCCTCTATCACGTCATTGAACAACCTCTGAGTGAAATTCCATCGAAGACATATTATTTTAATATGATCAGATGTATGACGTCCTATTACCGATAAAATTAAAATAAATTAATTATCAAACGGAAAATTCGATCCTCGATTATTCAGAAGATATTAAATAAAACGACTTTTAGCTCATAAATTTTTGTAATTTCATAGAGGGCAATATTTTTTTATTAATTAAAAAAACAAGGTATGATTATAATGAAACACATATGGAGTTTAATTATTTCAAATATTTGTGAACGGTTGTTTTAATTTCATAAAAAAAAATGTATACATAAGCAATCTTCCATAATATGTATTTGAATGGCATGTGCATTTTTTTGCGAAACCAATTCTTACGAACACTGTCTGTTGACCCAATTTTGGGAATTGTGTACGATTCGCATTTTCATTAAAAATTGTTTCAAAATTAATATTAGATAAAATAATGTTTTTTTTTTTAAAATAGATAACATCGATATTGTTGATAAACTAAAGACGTTTGACGTCATGTTTTAATGATTTATAATATTTGATATTGGACCTGTCATTTTTCCTTATTTTCTTAACAATGTTGGTTTTTCAGTCACGTAACTAGTGAATTTATATAAAAATCTGTCGTATGTTTGTTTGCTATGCCATTGAAGTTTAGAAGTGTGCGAGATTAAATAAAGGTTTTCAACATTTCCTCATATTGAGTCATTATTAATATATTGAGACTGGATTTATTTTTAATACTAAGTGTTTAACATTTTCTTGAAATGCATAAAATAATTGCCTACGTCAAAGCAATTCTATAAAGTTACTTCATACCGAATAAAGTTTGTTTAAATGACATTTATATTTTCAATAATAATGTTTATAAAAGAAATAAAGGTAAAAAATAATAAGAATATCATAATAATTATAGCATGGTTTTAATTTACATTATTAACATATATTAATGCAAACAAATTAAGATAGCCGTGCCGATGGGGTCTATTGGGGACCCCAAGTTTTTGATTTTTCTTGAATTTGTGTAAAAACGTCTATAGAATAAATATTATAAATAATCATCTTTATTGTCCGTAATTGCGAAAAAAATAAAAACAACAATATTCGCTTCTGTAGCAATAAGGGGCGATGATTTTTCTCGCTCGCACCCAGTACGATGTTCCAAATGCGAGCGAAACGTATACTAATGTCGCGAGAATTTGACGGTCGTCAGTAGCCGGCTACGTGTCCTCAGTCTGCGGAGGGACATTGCCAAGTGTGCGTGTCATTTACTCGTCTTATTGATTAGTAGAAAAATTGAAAATATTAACCAAATTATGAAGCGTGACAAGAACAACTATTTTTATTCTTAAATTAATCCATTTATTTTAAAAAAAGTCGAGATATTGATGAAGAATTTTATAATATCTTAACTTGAAATTCTTAGGGTCTATTTTCCATTATTCGTAGACGTCTAGGTTGGTTTTGAGCCGCAGTGACGGATCGGTTATTCACAAAATCGGGATTAAAAACGTAGAGAACTAATAGGGTTCTAATTTTTTTTTAATAATCAATATTTAACGATTAATGGACCGAGGTGCTATTAATACCTTAATAAATCGTATAAAATATTGATCAAACCGTAAAAATGTTCACACTCGAACACAGCGTATCGTTTTATTTCTCGGTGTTGCTAAAAACAATCGGTTTTACATAATCGATTTTTGCAAGAAAGAGTTATGGAGGTCAAAGTCTATGGCCATTAAACGGATATGTTACATTTATTACATAAGACCGCAGCGGTGGGTGAATATTTTTGCGATTTCTGTCAATATTAACAGCTAAATATGGAAATAATTACGAAACATATATAATATATATTAATGCTAATATATTTTTGCAGCATCATTATGCAGTTTGAGTAATTTGTTGCGAAAGTCGGATCAATGTCAGTATATAATTAAAAGATACTGGTATTTTATTTTCGACATTAGTCCATCATGCAAATAAAGAATTATGATTATATATTTTTGAATAGGTCATTAACCACTTAAGTTATAGAATCAATTAGAAAACGGGAATTATCCTTTCACATGTATCAATGTATACAACCCTGAACCTCGTGTAAAACGGTACTTCTACAACACGGTTGATGAAATGTGACATATTCGTATATAATACGGTTTAAAAAAAATCAATTAATCAATTAAAAGTCATTATTAACTTAACATATCTGATTTAGAGAATCCTAATGGAATAAAACAATATGTATACTTAAAACGCTCGCTGAAAAAAGTGGTGCTAAGAACAACTGGAGAATTTTTTGTATCACCAATAGAAGATGGACACAAAAAAATAATTCGTATTGGTGGATAAAGATTTGATTGCCAGGATATTCAATACACCGGAGATATATTGAAATATTGCTCTTAACAGTGAAGAAATAATTTAAAGAGTTTGATATTATTCGAGATTCTGCATTGTCCATTTTATTCAAATGAACTTGAAAGCCAAAAAAAATTTCATCGCATCGATATTGAGGTTTATTTTTTAAGCTGGAGAAAATATTGAATACATCTGCACAATAAGTTTTATTTTTTACTAGTTCTTGAACAACTAAGCTGAATATTGATATTAGATGTTGCAAAAATAGTAAATATAATATATTTTTATTGAATTATCATCAATTAACAGCAGTTTGAATATTTGTTTAATACTGATAATTCTTGGGTCAGGTTAACTTTCCACGAAACCTACTAGGAAAATTATGATTATTATAATTTAAATGGTCTCCAACCTGTGGTGGATCTTTGCCACCTTAAGAAAAAGTCTTAGAATTTCGTAGAAAAATGTCTGAGAATTTCAAAGAATTCTGTTTTTTCGTCTCTTTCCGAAATCAAAATTGGGCTAAAATTTCAGGACAATAATTTCTATATCCATATTTAAGTTTCCCATTTTATTATATTTTTATCATTGAAATATCCCATCTGCACTTTTATCTGGATTCTCAAAAAAGTCCCCTTTTCCATATTAAAATATTGAACACATTGGAAATATTTTTTTTATATATCTGAGGACCAAAATATAAATCATGATTTTTCATTTTGTTTAAAAATACTTCTAATGCTTTTCTGCTAAGTATAATAGAATTGTATCAATTGCTTCAGATTTTGTATTGACACAAGATAATTTTGCAGCTTATTTAGAATATAAATCTAATTTTTAAATTTAACTTTTTATTCAAGCAATTTTTGATAGTTTTATCTGCATAGTATATTTGAGCAATTTTAGAAGCAACTATTAAATATTCTTCTTTACAGTGGCGGATTAAATCAAGTCGTAAACCCCAAGAGGTAAAAAAATCAGGACCTTGAGGGTTTCTCAAGGTCCTGGGTCAACTCAAGCTTAAAAAATAGTTTCTTTGATGGCTCAATAAATCTCTGATGTGAATATTAAAATTGTTCCCTTTTTTCTATTAGATATATTAAAAAAATGTCAAATTCAACTTCAATAGTGCAAATTTCAATGTCATTTTTGTAAATATCCTTAACCCTTTCAATGCGGCGGATCTAAACACGATTCTGCATCTGAGTGCGGCGC
>JAGXCT010034673.1:0-38621 GCA_022495035.1 Philopotamus ludificatus
GACGAGCATGCGAAGAATGGCAAAGTAAAAGCCATACGAAATCATCATCATCACACTAATTATTTGTTCTAACACGATTCCCAGAAAAAAATATATTTCATATTTTTAATTTTGTGCATTATTGCGTCCCGATTTTTGAATAAACGGTATCGTATTGCTTCAGATGACGGCAGGTTTATTAAAAAAATGATTTCACGAGTGTTTTATTCCTGAAATCCAGAAATATAATATAAATGGAATAAAAAGTTCTTGAATTCAAAGGACTTTTACTTGTTGATAATGTGAAATATTCTTCAATTAAAAGAAATCTTTTTTTTTAAATGAAATCTATATGTTTTTCATATTATTATAAAACATAATTATCATCTTTTATAGAAACTGTTCAGTCGATATATTCGTTCATGAGGTTTTTGACTTATATTTAGTTAACAACTGCAGTAATTTATTCACGCCGAATTAATAATTCGCATTGAATCACTCCTTTCAAATCCCACCAAATGCACAAAAGATCTTTTAGGAGCGATGAACCAGATTTAGAGGCCGAAAGAGAGTTTGATTCATAGAAATTCGTCGCCTTTTTCGACTTATATTATCGTAAACGATCGATTTCTCATCTTCAGTTACATTTTGTTGTAAAAAGAGAGGAATACTTTGTCGCACCTATAAAGAATTGCACGTGTTTCTCTGTTTTTTTGTAATCTTAAGATACTATGTGTGGTGTCGAAATTTCAATTTAATTTGTTATACTGATCTTGGAAATTTGAATCTCTGGGATAATTCCTCGAATAGTAATCGAGGATCCGACTCGACCGGGGATCTCAATATGTCATCATCAAATTTTATAGGTCGTCCAGCTTCAGGTGCATCTTTTAGATTTATATTTACTGATCTGAACTTTTAAAACCTACATTGACATCTACGTATATGTCAGCATTTAACCATAAATTTATTTAATAGCTTTAATGGTTTTCCTGGCATTCAAGCCCTGGTCGAAAAAAATAGCATGATGTGCCTTTCGACGATGGTCTGGTTTCGACATTTTACCCTTAACAATAATATAAATTTTATTACTTTATAAGCAAAAAAAACTTCCGTGTTTGCCCTCGTGCATTAAGTAATGAAATACGCGTTTTCCTTCGGGTTCCCTAATATTATTGTAATATTAATAAGGTTTGATCAATATTGTAATATTTTCGAGGATTTTGGTACACTTACTCATGACGAATCTTAACATTGGTAGCCATATTATAAATAGTTGCCTACCTTCCTGTTAGCTGTCGAATAGATTTCGTGAATTTCAGCGATTTTTTAGTTATAATGTAATTAATTTTTACACCTTTATAACGCATCAGCCTCCATATACATCGGATATGATCCATTGCGACTTCTCTGTATCGTCTAAGATGAAATAAAAACATTTAAAATCGACGTTTGCCAAACATTGAAAAGATAAATACAGAAACAATTTTTTTTCTTATTGCCCTGAAAAATTATATTTATTATTGAGGTCTTAAGTGTTTAAGATACGCCTAGGGGTTTCGTTAGCTTTCGAAGCCTAATCGAACAGAGTGGCATACAATGTCCGATGTCTTTTCTGGTTTCGACATTTTACCCATAACAATAATATATATTTTATTGCACAAAAATAATGGAGTACAAAAATTCTAAGCGAAAACATCCGCAGACACCTTTTCTTCACGGTGTCTGAACACAAACTGCACTCGAATTTTAGGTTATATAATTATATAAAAAAAAGACTCCCCCAATGTTTATATCCAGGATAACTGACTCAATAAATATAAAAATATACAAAAAAAAATCGGTTCAAAACATCTGATGCCGCTCGACGTCCGGGACAAAATGCACGGGCGGACGCTTCCCCAATTTTCACGGGAAAAGGAAGAAACTGAGGCGGGGGGGAGGCGTGTCGTCGCCGTCGTTGGTCGATTCGCGATTGGCCGAGCGGGGCTATGTGGGTCGCGCGCAATTGGAGCGGGCGGAGAGGGGCGGGGAGGGCGGCGAGGGGCGGGGCCGGCAGGGGCCGCGAGGTGGGGGTGGCCGGGCCGCCGAGCGGCAGTGTGGCGCGGCACGGTGCAGCGCGCGGCAGGGGGTGCGCGCCCTTTAACCTCGCGGCGCTCGCGGCACTCGCGGCACTCGCGCCACTCGCGGCACGTTACGAACGAGGGAACGCCCCGTTTGCGCGCGACATCAAAACAGTGCGAATAAAGTGCGCGTAATTTCGTGAGGTGGGATTCGTTCCGTGAACTGTGAAAACGTCGACGTCGTTATTTTTGTTATCGTTCGATTTGTCGTTGTTTACGTTTTTTTTTGATCGTCGGCGTTGGGGTCTCCCGAGCCGAGCGGAGAAGGACGTCGGCGCGTACGGGCCAAAGGAAGATATGTGTCGTCGATGTCCCCCGCAGATAGCGGCGACCGCCACTAAATTACCCCCGACGGCTCGATTTATGTCCGTCGGCCGTATTATCCGTCTTATCCGAAAAACTGTCCGAAAAACTAATGCGGCCGTTTAGTCCGCACACAAAAAAAGCGGACACCCCGCAATAAAATAGAGTCGTCAATTGTATCGATCGATTAAATAGAGAACGATAATAAAATAACAACGAGATCTTTATCTAAATGATTAATGTCGTCGCGAAAATCATAAAAACGAAACGAATCCTTCCACCCAAAAGTCGACGACGAAATTATAAAAATGTCCTTACTTTTTTTCTGTTATCTGGAGTCATTTATATAAAAAAAGTCGAGATAAAATATTGGTATAATTTATTACGAGATGATGCCGAAGATCGGGAATTTTTAATTGCCCCGGACGGGGATTTTTTGGAGTCCGATGCTAGAAAAAATATGTTTTCATTTATTTTTTGGACCGCGTAAAAAAAAGAGTTGAGGGAATATTTTGGAACACAAAAATATAAAAATATTCTTAGGACCAAACATCAATATAAAAATATATAATTTTATTAAAAAATATATTTGATACAATCGGGGCCCCGATCGGGGGCCTTTCTGAAGCCCCCGACTGTCGGGGCCCCGATGTTCCAGCGTCATGAGCATCTATATAAATGAGCCCCTAAGAACGGCTCGGCGTCGTTCTTTTATTTCTTCATTTGGGAGATTCCCGTGTTTGTTTTGAGTAATTTTGGTATTCTTTTCTCTTGCGAAAATATTCCGATCCCGTGCAAATAAATTATTATCCAAATATTTTATTAATAAATGACTGCAGATAACGAAAGAGGAACGAGAAATATTAATCATTACCGAATTATTCGATAGATAAAAACGACGTTCAAAAGTTGTTTCGCCCTCTTCGAATAGAGTCTACGATGAGACGGTTCTTCGACGAGTGCTTCGATAGATCCGCCTAGTTCGACGAGTGAGATAGATCGCGAGTCGAGGATCTCAGAACGCGTCGCCTCGTGGAGTCCTGGAGCCGCGGTAGTGCGGTGGCGACGGGCACGTGGGGCTCGGGCGGCGGGGGCGTAGGCGGCGTAGGCGGCGTAGGCGGCGTAGGCGGCGGCACTCGGCAGGTGCCCGTAGTGCCCATGGGCTGCCCCGAGGTGGTGTACGGCGCCTACTACCCCTACCTCTACGGCCGGCCCGCTCCGCCCTCCGCCGCTAGGGCCGCGGCCACCTTCGCCTCGCCCTTTGCGGCGCACCAGTACGACAGGGTGAGTCTCGCCTCCTTCCTGTTACTTACCTTCGATTGTGCGGCGCACACAAGCGCCACGGCCCCCAGAAGGATAATTTTTAAAATTTAAAATAACAATGCATTACCTAAAATCGTCATTAATTAATATAAAACAGTATAAATGATTGCGCACAGTTCGTTTTTCTGAGTACACCAGACGCCTGAGGGCGATAATTGAAGTTTTGCACACACGCGTCGGATACTACCGACGCGCCACCGGTTGGCCGTCGAAAATGTTTTTGTTTTTACCAAAAATATTACCAAAAACATTGCCGTCGCGATGCTTCGGCGTCCGTAACCGACGCTCATGCCTCCTGCGTCTTATTCCTATTCCCGAAGATGAAAAAACGTGATAAGACGATGCGTTTCGAGGATAGAAACGCCGAAGGAACTTAACGCGGACCCGAAAAATGCTTAATAAATAAATAAAAAATAGGCGATAAAAAATTCTGCATATATTTTTTTTCGAACCTCGCGGTAAATATTTTCAGTAAACTCCCGTTTTTCCGGACTAATAGGATAAAAGCTGGATATTTATTATTACAGTGTCTGCCAAACTGTGTTGCCGTCTTTTTTTAATGTAAAATGAATGCTAAAAACAAATACAAAAATTTATGATCCTTGCATTTCTACGAATCATCGGTGGGGTCAAAAATATAAATCAGTTTTTATAATTAAAATCAGGATTCTGATTTTAAGCGTTTGCGCTTCATCCTGAAATACATTGGGATCACAATTTATCTACTTGCGAGCAGAAATAATTTCTTTCTTCGATGTTGAAAATATGGGTTATGAATTTCTTTACGAATCTTTTTGAGAAATTTTGAGAAAACAAACGAAAATATCATTACAATTACAGAAAAATTAAAATCCTTCGCTGATAAGTCAGACCCGTGGAGCAGAAAAGTTAAAAACTGACTGCTTGATTGCTTCCCAGGTGTAGACGTTTCCACAAACATTTTTTTCCCCAGAAATGCAAAGGACATTAGAACTCCCATCTGTATAATTTTCCAAGTATTTTCCATCACTTCTAATGTACTAATGGGTCATCATTTGTAAGATTCGACGGCACACCCCTGACCCTAACAGAGGAGGAAATTTTAATAGATTAAAAAAACGACCCTGTGCATAAAGCCTCATTTTCTGAGCTGGAGTTGTCAGCATTTTGGATATCCTCGATTGTCTACATTAGCAAATAAATCTCAATAATCAAATCAAAATAAATGTTTGGTGTCCCATAGAATAAATTTCATTCACCATTGTTCCTGAAAATGTGTGGGACTTAAAAAACATAAAAAAAATCAATCTTTAAATAATAACTCAGTAACCCAGTATTTTTTATTTGATTTTTTTCTTAACTGGAAGCAATTCTTTATTGTATCGTATTAATGCTCTGGGATTTTCTGCTCGATAAACTAACATTGGCTTCAATTTTAAGTCACTAGCTAAGTTTACGCCAAGAAGCAATGTCGATCGGTTTTAGAAGGTTTATGGCAACTAATGTTTCCTTCGATTGTAAAGAAAAATAAAGACTACCTCTTTTTAATTTGTCGAACCAGTCATTACTTGTTAAAAACACAGTGTTTAAATCTTCTCTTAATCTAGTCGTCTTATCTTAATGGATCCTAAGAGCCTTAGCTTGGATAATTGAAAAATTCAGAAGGAAATCATCTCACGGAAGCGATCAACTTATGCATTATTAAAAAAAAATGGATTTTAAAGATGTGCAAAATACCTATTTAAGCAAAAATAGAATGTGCCCCCTATATTAGTATTTAGTATTATTTTTTAAAAAAAATACTAATTTTCTATTATTATTTGAAACTGATCACTATTTTTTTTGTGCGGATTCGAAACTACGCTGTTTTAAGAATAGGAGATATTTTTTTATTGTTATTCAGGAAACAATACTAAAACGGTAAGGAGATTAACTCTTTCGGCGACGTTTTTTACCTTCTTAATATTTGTAAAACTGTCCAAAAATTAATAATAATCGCATTCTAAAAAAACAGTATATGTAATTACTATTTACAATTTTTATAGTAGGAATATTTTGGATTAAATGCATTTTTTATATATTTTTATATCATCCAATAATATCTTCCATCTACCCATAGCAACTGATATAAGAGATAAGTTTTTGTTTTGAAAAATAACTATCGACTCAAACTGTTAACCGATAAAGTTGTTTGATTTAAAATCAATAGCGAATCTTAAGCGAACTACAAAAGATTTCTTATATCTTATGATCAATAAATGTTTTAATAATAAAAGGTTACTTATTACTGCAGTAAAATGACTCAATGTACAAAGAGATTTATTAACAATAATAATAATTATGATAGCATTTTAAGCAGAGCAGAGTTTTAGTTTCATTATTTTTCTTATTACTGATTATATTCCTTATTACTGATTATATTACTGATTATAGTTCCATTATTTTTCTTATTACTTATATTTTATTAATTGTAATAACATCATAATTAACCAGTGTCGTGGTTTGACACTCGGGGTAATATTAGTGTGAGAGACTCATTCCCGTTGCATCTTTACAGTCTTTAGAATGTTTATCGAATATTTATCAAATCTTTATATGAATTAATGGCGCTTTGGAATCTTTCTGTTATGCCATTCATCCATCGTAGTCAAATAAATAAATAAATAAATGATAATTTAATAGACGCTGAAAAAATATGTTTTATATACAAATTAAAACATAAATCAATATTTTATAGCTCATACTTTTGATATTTTATTATCCAAATACTAACATGCTGTACAACAGACGACAAAATCATAAAAAATCGAGATAGTTGATAACATTAAGTGTACTAAATTAAATTTAAATATATTTATATACTTTATGGATAATCTGAACACGTAAATATTGTGCAAATGTTGCAATTTTCAATCGAATCTATCGTCGTGCGTTCTGATCAACATCACCCTGGCATTCAATTGATAAATAGCATGACTGCAAATGATTCATCCTTGGCTCCCGGGGAGGATTCATCTGTCATTCTTGTCTTGGCTCGCCTCCTATAAAATTGTCAATCAATTGACATTACATGTGTCAATCATCGTCGCAGACGTTTTGTCATCCGTGCCCATTTCACTTTTCAAACCGCACCAACGACACAAATGCGTATTAAATTTAAACGCTGACGTCGAAACTTCGGCTCGTAAAGATATCCGCCGAATTTTCGGCCAAACCCGAAAAGGTTTAATCGTCGGGTATAAAATTTAAAAACAGGATTTTCGACTCCCACATTAAAATTTTATACGTAAAAACACAACTTTTATGAGTCGTTATGTATAATATCGAGATTAAATGCAAATTGTTATGGCTTGTAGATTTTTGCGACCATACAATCAGTCCTCCAATTGTGCGATCTTGACTTACGCGATTTCGGACTTGCGCGATTACACGCAAAACATATCTCTATATATAAAAATAATATTTTTCCTCCGAATACAACCTCTATTATTTGAACATTTATCCAAGCATTTCAAGTCAAGATATTGAGAAAATCTTGATCAATATCTTGACAAAAAATGATTCTATTTTTGTGTGTTACATCGGAACCATGTTATTGGATACAGTGTTGTATGAGGGTTTCCTGTTTATTAAAATATTAGCTGAGATTTTTGAACAGCATTTTGAATTCTTTGCACTATTTGTTGCAAAAGATCTGTATTTTCTGTTCTGGTTTTAAGACATATTTTACGTTCTTTCTCAAATGTTTATATATATATATTTTTTATTAATAAGATATTTTACTGAATCTGCTCTTTTAACCGATTCGTCAAAGTGGCTCGAAACCAACCGCGTCGTCCGAAGGACGTCTATTTATAAGGGAAAATAGACCAAATCATTTCAAGTCAAGATAAATAGTTATTTATGATATGCTTTATAATTTGGTCAATATTTTGGATTTTTAAACTAATCAATATGACGCGTAAATGGCATGACCGCCAAATTCTCGTGGCACGTGTCACTAGTACACATTTCACTCGCATTTGGCACATCGTTACGGATGCGAGCGAGAAAAAAACATCGCGCCTGTGGCCACAGAAGCAGACAGTAAAGTCATATATTATCTATAATATTTATACAAATGCAAATAGTTTGGAATATTTAAGATTCATGTTAAAAGAATTATTCGAAAAAATCAAAAACTAAGAGTCTCAAATAGACCCCATCGGCACGACTAGGTTAATGACAAATTTGGCATTGCTTCTTTGCTATTAATTCATATATATTTGCAGATATGGACGAAACAACTCGCGCTGGAATTTCTAACCGTACATCATTTAATCTCGATCAATGATCGCTTTCAGTCAAAATGTAAAATCTTTGAAGGGCCGCGGGTTGCTCATCCCTGATCTAACATGAGTAATGTATGGAATAAGCTCATCCCCCGATTGGTTGAGGAGAGTGTACATCAACTTAAGTGGCCGTAGTTATTTAAGATCTTAATGAAATGATCAAAAAACTGAATTTAAATCTAGAGAAAGAGGATTTCGTTAGTTAGATTAACAGTCATTCAGCTGAAATAATCAACGATGTACTGGAAAAAAGAAGATTTTTTTTTCAGAAGAAGAGGAATTAATTGAACAACCCAAGCAATTTGATGGGTGAATATTTAAATATGATCCAGGATGGATTAGAGGTCTCGAAGCTCAAGACTCTGATCCTGAACGTTCTGCGAAAGTTACAAAAGCAATGAATGCTACACTTTGGTTTATGAAGAAAATAAAATGGCTAAAAGACAATTAAAACTTGACAGATACTTGAAGTAGTTCGTCCATAATTATATGTTATGTGCAATATGTCCAATAAATAATATTTTCTAGAGTTATTGGATTTCTAATATTTATTCCGATAGATTTGAAGATTGATTTCGGTGTTAAATTTAGAAGCGTGCCCTAATAATAAATGAGCTTAACACTCGGCTTCCCAGGAAGTAAAGCGTGACACTCTGATCCCTACATTATTCTTGATCACATTTCGTCCTCGAAGGCTTATGAAGATGAAGGGGGCCTCGCTGATTCATCGTCTAATTTTTTTTTTCTTTCTAAAAACACGTGTCATTAATATTTTCGTTACGTGTGTGTTTGTACAAACGAACGTATGAGAAATACGCTTAGGTAAAAAATTAAATAAATCACTGATTTACGACCACAAAATATATCATTTTTTTAAACAAAAAACAAGTATTTTTATTTGCATTGCACATTGCGCTTTGTTAAAATGACTGAGCTTGAACAAATCCAGACACAAATCCAGACAAATAACGATTCATTTCGTCTGTGTTTATTTAAGTCAATAATATTGTAAAAACACTCGTCAACAAATATTCGACCAGACGGTTCTGTATTTTGCACGTAGACATATTTTTTATTATACTATTTTTAACCAGTGAATAAATAAAAGATATTTTCGTTTCACAAAATTCATTTTTAGTGGAATATTATTGCACAAAAGAAACGAACTGCTGATAAAAAAAAATGTAAAAAAAACAAACAGCGATATTTACAATGCAACTGTTTTTAGAATTGAATACAAAATAATTCGTTTATTCTGTTTATGACGGTTGAGATTTTTTTTATAGCTAATATGTAGATTTAAAATGTGTTTTATTTTTTTATTGCTGCTGATAATTCACTAATTATCGAATGGCATTTTATTTTTGTAGATGACATATTTCGGATCGAACCATAGCAAAACATTTTTATTTATTCAGATTCTGTATCTTCAGAGTCTAGAGTCTAGACTCTGAAGATACAGAGTCTAGACTCTAGACATTAAAGCTTTCAAATTATATAATTATCTACAAAAAGGACGATCGGCAACATTTAATTTTTTATGAATGAAATATATATTCTACAATATAAATTATTGATTTAGTTTTGATTTTACTTATAAATATTAATCACATGATATCATGTCATTTTTTTAAGCATGGATTATTCTAAGAATAAAAATAGTTAGTTATGATATGTTTTATAATTGGTCGATATTTTGGATTATTTAACTAATCAATATGACGCGTGAATGACAACACTCTCGGCGATGTGTCGCTGCAGAGAGAGCTCTTGTAGCACGTATTCGACGGTCAATCGCACGTTTCACTCGCGATTGGTACATCGTTCCGGATGCGAGGGAGAAAAAAAATCGTGCCCGTGTCCACAGAAACGAATATTATTGTTTTAATTTTTTTTTGCAATTGCAGACAATAAAGGAGAATGATTATTTATAATATTCATTCCTTAGACTTTTTCCTAACAATTAATTAATATAAATTAATTACTTTCAAAATAAAAATGATCAAAGTTTAAAATGTGTCTTTAGTATTCCATGGGTCTTTTGGAGTTCGTTGATAATTTTTTCTTTGACATATTTCCTTGATTTATTAATATAAAAAATATTCTAAATCTTATTCAAACTCGATCAGTTATATTTGATTTTCGTTCCAAAATGGATTTGTTTATTTCCACTTGATTTTCTATTCTTTAAATATTTGACGCATCTTTTCGTTGTAATAACAGATACGATTAATATTGATGACATTCAAATCTACACTGAAAACAATAAAAAGAAGATATTAATTCGCTCTATAAAGATTTGGAATGTTTAGTTATCCCACCTTAGATTACAAATAAAATTAAAAATTAAAATAATAAGCCAAACTAGATATCGATTAAATATTACAGAACGCAGTGATTTACGATTATTATTATTTAAATTTTATATTTACTATAGTATTATGGAAAAGCATCAACTACAATCATTTTTATTTATTAATTATACTCAATAAAGTATATAATCTTACTATACGATGATAAGCAGGCTAAATCAGTGGCGGATTTGTAAGGAAGCTTATGATGCTAGAGCATCAGGCCCCCAATAATCGAGCCCCCCAATGGGAGCCCCAATAACTTTTGTTTTCTTTTTTTATTAGCTTTAGTTTCAGCTTCACTTGTATGATAAGATAAATTTAGTATTTCTATAGCAAATAATCGTTTTAATTTATTATATATTATATATATTTATTTATTATATTATTATTTAATTTAACAAATACAATACGTTTGTGACATGTAGGATTTATATTAAATGAGTTTTGGAGAAAAATCAATAACTTGGGATCCTAAATAGACCCCATCGCCAAGGCTAGGATAATATCGAAACTAAGTAGAATTAGAAAAGTTTACTAACCATTAGGAAAAAAAATGATGCGGGATACACAGCAGTTTTAAATATCAATATAGTGTTAACATATGAGACGGTTTAAAAACTAATGTCAGCACCTCAAAGAATATATTAAATTAAGCATAAATTCAAATAAAAACGGATGTTTAAATGTCCATATATATTATATTAAATTTAATCTATAACAGAAATCTCTTAGATATTTTTACGAATTTACGTAAAAAATATTTAATAATACCACTAAAATTTATACAAATAAATACAAATCGACCATAGAGATGAGAGACTGTATATAGACAATTACATGTGATGATGCAATTAGAGAATATGCCCAGATTTAGAGGAAACGCTATAGGAGGGCTGACTGTATTGTGCAATTAATATGTATTCAATCTACAATAATAATAAATCTTTCAGTTTTTATGCGTAATTATTAGTATTATGATTATGTTGTATGTTGTTTATCATAGAGAAAAAATGTAAAGGAGACGATGAAGAAAATCATTCTTTTTAAAGGGGTCATGTAGTAAAAAGGTTGGGAGCAGCTGGTATATATTAGTTAAATGTTTGAAGCCTTTTTGGCAGTTAAGCATATTACTGAAAAATTGAGTCTAGGCAGTTTTGATATTTTTAAAAAATAAACATAAAATTGATATATTTTACGCATCATTTTACGATGTTTTTGATTGAATGAAATAATTTTTCATTGAGCGAAGTTGCCCGTGAAATTGAAGTCATTCTATTTCTGGCGTTGTTCGGGGCATTGTTGGAACGTAAAATGGAATATGCAATTGAGTTTCAGAGCCATATCGGTGAAAAAGCAATGAAACATATGAGTACGGGAGCGCTCCCGAGGATTTACCCGCCGGTAGCGAGCACTGATGCAATTCCCGATGACGTGGATTTAAGGCCGACAAACACCCGCCCATCGCCGCCATATATTTAGCCGTATCCACACATTGTCCCGAAAATAGCAGCGGATAAAGCCGAAACAAAGCAAACGGTTACACATTAGGCGCACATTTTATTGTGGTTTGGTGCGACATTCCCGGGGCCGGCATAGGTAAAAATTCTTCGGCGGGCGTTAAACTAAAATTAACCGGGGTGGTGGAGAGCCCGTCCAGCGGCCCCGGCAACGTCTCAGTCCTGATTGACAGCCGCGGGCTTCCCCACTTCATTTGTCAGCGACCGGTTCCCTTGTTTGCCGGGCCTGTTTAACGGCTGAATTTATGCCTGACGTTTAAAGCACTATCCATCACCGCGCTCTCGATGGCGGGATCAACGCTCAACGATCATCGGTTAAGAGATCATCGGCTGCTGCTAATCCCGTTTCCAAATCACTCCAACTGAGCATCGCTCTTCCCGGTCCCTTCGAACCCCAATATAACTGTTCCAAGAATTTATCTTCCCCTTTCTTGTGACTCGCATTTAAAATTATATATTTTTTCATTTGTTTCTTGGTTAGATTTTCAATGTGCCAACATGGTTAGATGGTGTGCTAAAAATATGCGGAATTTAAATCCAATTTCTCTTGGCATATCTTGACATTGCTAGTCATATTGTTTGATTTACATGCGATTATTACCCAAAGCATTTTGGGGGATTGAAGAAAATATCGATTATTCTCAGATCTCTATAAATCTTGAAAGGGAAGAGTATTTCCCGGGAAATTGGGCGCTTTGAGAGATTTATTAGGATCGATGTTTAGTTCAGATTTTTAATATGGGAGGATAGGCCTAAAAAATAAATTAAAGGGATGTTTAGATGTTGTCTAATTATTTTTAAGAATCGGTTCGATCAGCGATCTTTAAATTTATTATTGAATTTCATGAATCATAAAATAGTAGTGATTTCAAAAAAATATTATCTTAAATGTCGGGTATTTTCCACCATTTAAATGATTAGAGATGTTTTTCGCTAAGACCGCGTAAATATAATAGTTAATCTACATATATAATAATAGGTTGCGTTACGTTTGGTCTGTAACGGATTTCTCATCACAGAATCAGTATGGCCTGGGAAGGAAAACCCTAAACTGTTGATCGATAAATAATCTAGTCTCTTTTTATAAGGTACCCTCTCTTTGATGAGTTCTTTCACATGATGTTTGTCATAAGCACATAAGCATAGTAAAGATGAGTGAACGAATATCGAGGCTAGTATCGCGCCGACAGTATCAGTATAGGGCAATTAATATTGTTATATGTTAATTAATGTCGATTTTAAGCGCACCTCAAAATTTTCGGCGCCTGTGTGCGCCGCACACTCTGGCCATATGGACACCGAACGCCCCTGACCGTGGAAAATCTCATTTTACTTGTCTTGACACAGTTGGGAGGGTAAAATCCGATACCAACGGTGGTAGAAAATACACTTCCAATGCCAGCAATGCCTAAGGGAAAACTCTTTACAAAAGACAGTTTACCAAGCCGGCTTGGGTCCTACCTTTTGTCCTATATTGAGACACAGGGTCCTTTGGCCTCGACTACCATTTGAAAGTCCGATAAGGCCAATACGCTCATCGAGTGAGCCCATTACGCCCTTAATTATCCTGCGCCGGTGTGCGCCACACAATCAGGCCATATGGACGGCACGCCCTTGAATCTTATGCAGAAATGCAAGTTCTGCTTTTTAATTAATATTTCGACAAGAATATTTAAATAGCCTCTTGGTCTATCTATTTTCTTTTTCTCAAAAAATATTTATTTATTCATTAAAATGAAACTTTTTTTGGATCTTTGATGCACCTATGAAACGCTGAATTTTGGTTTCTCGAAATTCTCATTAATCTTCATTTCATGTCCTAAAAAAGGGAATACGGAGTCTAAAATATTATAATGATAATTTTTGTAGTAAAAATAGTTGAGCTTTTGACAAAGCCATAATAAAGTGAGCACCAAATGTAGATATCAATGTCAAGATACGTCAAGAACAAGTGTAATATCTTAACATTGCATTTAATAACTTGAGTAGGTTAAATGTAAAAAAATACAAATGTATTCAGTTCGGTTATATATTTCTGTAGCTAACTTCCTAATGGTTTTTATACATATTTTACTCTCTAAAGATAAGTTAAATTTCGTATTTGAATTCTGAAGTCCTTTAACCATGTCATTTTAATTTACATTTGTTTTGTTTATTACAAAGTAGCCTCTGATTTTTATTGAATTCGGGGATTTTATAAAAATGTCTTAACCGATCCCTCACGGGGGCTCGAAACCAACGGCGTTGACCGATGGGGTCAGAGTTCACGCCACACTAAGTCACGTTTGCCGTTTCACTCGCACTTGTATATGATGTATTTTCTCGCTCGCATTCAGTACGAAGCGAATAGAAGTGCATATTACTAAACTAACTAACTAACTAAACAGTGGCCTTATAACCCTGGGGCGGGTCTTTGCCACCCTGGAGGACACCTCCGTCTCAGCCATGATGTCATGACGGTAGACGGACGTTCTCAGGTTATCTGGAAACTCTTCGAAGATACAGGTCAGGTCGCCAGCCAAAGCCAGGAATCGAGCTGTCACGCGCCCAGTTGGCAAATAATAATTGGACATGGTTATGGCCAATTCGTATTTATTCACGGTCTGATCGGGTGCTAGACCTCCTGTAAGCACGTACCGAATTGGCCTGGATAGCGTACATTTCTCATAGCTCAAATAGAATCCTGCAAACTACGTTGCGCCCAACCGCCATCGCCACCACGTCTAATACCGGCACGCGACAACACTCGACTCTGTTGTTTTATTGTTGTTGTTTTTATTTTATTTTTTCGCAATTGCTGATAATATTTATAATATTCATTTTATTTAGACAAATCTATATTTAGTTATTATTTAATTATTTTATTTAAGCTAAGAATTTTCTTATTAGCATAATACATTTTAATTTGAAAATATGAATAATAGCTATATCCAAATCAGGGACTTGTTCCATTTTCACAATCATAAATATTCATGACATTCGTACATAAATTCAGTCACATTTTGATATGTCATTTACAAGCCAAATGTGCCAAATCCATTTTAAATATAGCAAAATTGTTTTCACTCCGAAATATTAAAATATGAATTAACCGCTGGAGCAGATTATTCACGGGAGACGCCGTCAGCTGTCATCGGCTCACCATGAGATTGTCTACGTATCAGACAACAAAACGACGAGAACACAGTAATAAATGTCAAAACTAAATAGAGCGTCGCCATCTTCTGGAGCTCAATTTTTCAGCCCGACAGCGCATTAGCAAACTTTTCCGCTCAATATAATCCGCGAACAATTAATCAGCCCCTTATACGTCAACGTTGAATAAAATGGCCCCAAATTAATATATTTAATATATTAAACAAATGCGATACGTAATGTATTCGCATAATTAAAATATTAATATTAACAACACGAAGTTAAATTACCTGAAACACCGAGGTCTGCACTAAAATCATTTCGAGCGTGAAAATCTCGAAGGATGTGCACGGTCTTCGACAAGGCGAATACACGGATGGTTGGTCATCGCTGGAATTTGCATAAAATATATACATATTTTAACGATGTGACAAACACACTGCCCGAACAATTAAACGTCATAATAAAAGATATGTTTGAGTTATGACGCCTTGTATGACATTTATTAACCATTAGCTAAAAGACGCGATAAAATGTAATTTAATATTTCATAAATCATTCGTGCACTTTGCTTTTTTTTATTATTAATTTTTGTTGGTTTTTGTGGGTTATTTATAATTTTCCCATAATTGTTTTGATGAATACATTACACAGTTCGATGTAAATCTCATTTTACAATCAGTAAAAATTTATTACGTCCGCACATGCTTCTATGTAACCGTCTAATAAAATAGTTGTAAAAGTCGTGAGCTTCACGTGGAGAGTGAGTTTTATTGAATCGTGGTTTTTTATTGCGCGCTTATTTTTTTTTATTTTTGATATCGTTAGCATTGGCCTTAATCAGATTACATAATTAGGAAGTCGGCGTTAAAAAAAATATTAAATAGTTTTGGGGGGACTATCGCGATGGACGTATTTAAATTTTCATAAACATCTCTAATAATTTATATGACGTCAATTATAATTAATTATTTAAAACAATCGCGCTATATAGTGCATTTGCTTTACTATGAATGAATTACAATAATGACTATTGTTTTTATTAGTCACGCTTTAGTGCATTTTATGCAAAAAACTATGATAGCTTATTAATTTTCTCTAGTAATAATAATAATTACAACATGTTTGCATATATTATCTAATATAGCGATAAGTCTGTTGTTGATTAATTAATATGTAAGCATAGTTTTTATAAATACACCTAATGAAATCGTATAAAATTATATAATTCAATTATTAAAAATACTAATAAAATTGAAATATATCTAAAAAGCCCAAAATAAATTTATTAGTTATATATTCCATGCCAACATAATCCCACAGTTATTATATCCTGTTGATGCAAAATAACTGATGTGGGTTAAAACTCCAAGACTTAATTAAAATAATGCATCCCTCAAAAAATCTAACGGATTTCGTCCAGGGAAGGAAAACCCTAAACTGTTTCGATACTTTCGCTCCTTTCCTTCTTTCTATGGGACCTTCTCTTTGATTAGGTCTTTCCCAGTATGAAAGTATTGCTATTGCACAACCAGGTCAATAATCACTTGCGCCTAATAAGTAGAGCACCTGTGTGCAGAATTTCATTTAGCGCCCTTGTACGTCTGGTGTGCTTGATGATATGAACTAAACAATATTATATATTAATTAAAGTCGATTTTAAATTTTCTGGCGCCTCTGTGTGTCGCACAATCTACACACAAATCACCTCTTACTTGCCTGAACACAGTCGGGAGGGTAAAATCCGATACCAATAGTGGTAGAAGATACATGTTCAATGTCAGTAATGGCTAAGGTAGGGAATACTCTTTAAAAAACGATCTTCACGGCAGATGCGGATTTATATGGATCCTTATGATGCTAAAGCATAAGGCCCCTGACAATTAGGGGGGCCCAAAGGGGCCCCCTAGACATTATTTTATAGAATTTAGTTTTCCTTTTTTACGATGGATTAAAAAACGAATGTCATAATCACAAAGAATATATTAAATTGACCATAAATTCAAGTAAAAATAAATGTTTGGCTTTCTCTTAACTCAAAGTTATAAAAAATAAATACAGATCGACTATGAGGGAAGAGAGACTGAATTATTTGTCCATTCATTCTATAGAAATGGCATGGGTGGATCTTTTACATCATCATCATCATTTGCCAGTCACAAGGCTCTCAATCGCTGAGGGCATGGACCTTACCAACTCTCGTATGGTAGTCGAGGCAAAGGAACCTGAGTCTCACACGTGATGTGAGGGCTTCCCTTTCGTGTCCATACCGCGGGGACCCGAGCCGTCTTGGTATGCGGTTTTTTGTAAAGAGTTTCCCTCTCTTGGCCATTGCTGGCATTGGACGTACATCTTCTACCATGTTGGTATCGGATTTTACCCTCTCGACTGTGTCCAGGCAAGTAAGAGGGGGTTTGCCTCGGTATTCGTTTGTTCTCTTCTCTAAATGCACATCTGCCCAAAACGAGTCTCAAGTAGCTGGTCGCAAGTGATTATTAGCCCTGTCGCGCAATAGCA
Organism: Philopotamus ludificatus; assembly: GCA_022495035.1. Classification (NCBI taxonomy): domain Eukaryota; kingdom Metazoa; phylum Arthropoda; class Insecta; order Trichoptera; family Philopotamidae; genus Philopotamus; species Philopotamus ludificatus. The sequence continues at coordinate 17,562 of JAGXCT010034673.1, forward strand.
ATCCTTTCATCATGGGAAAGACCTCCTCAGAGAGGAAGAAGAGAGACTAGACCAATTATTGGTCAACAGATTAGGGTTTTCCTTCTCAGGGTATACTGACTCTGTAGTGAGAAATCCGTTAGAGACCAGATTTACATAATCACAAAGAATATATTAAATTTATCATAAATTCAAATAAAAATAAATGTTTGGCTTTCTCTTAACTCAAATTTATAAAAAAATAAATACAGATCGACTATGAGGGAAGAGAGAAGAATTTGTTTATTCATTCTATTGAAAATGACATGGGGAAATCATTTACTTATGTTATAGTAACTACAAAATATAACAGGATCAAATAGAGAAGCTAGTTTATAGCATCATATTTTTTTTTTATTTTTCTCTTGTTTGTTACCCTAAGAATATTTTTTTATAGTTCGTCCTCATTACTTGATGTGTAATTTGCATCAGCCCCCAAAAAGTCACCATCTGTCACCCTTATTCTTGACGTATCTTAGCATTAGTATCCATACTTTATTTACATTATAAATGTTTAGCTTTCTCTAAACTAACATATTCCAAAAATATATTAAATCAGAGATGGTGACACTCATTTTTAATCCGCGGTAGAAAAAACAGAAATAAATTCCATAAAATAATCAGTAAGGCCTTGGGGGGCTTCTTTGGGGCCCCAATGATTGGGGGTCTATATAACTACCGGGGGACTTATTCCCCTAATATAAAATAAGTATATATAGTAATTTTCAAAATGTGTTTCGATTTTAGAAAGAAAATGTTGAATATATGATTGCATCTTTGATTTAAAGTAAATTAGTCTCAGTTTAGAGATGATGCTTAGTTAAACGACGTCTAGAGGACATTTGCCATTGTGTCCAGCGCAATCACTATCGCGGGTAGAATAGTTTCTTTAACGTCACCGCCTTATCCGAGATATCATCTGCTCTGAATGTTTGTTGCCGCTCATCGCTTTGATCTTCACCGACGACGTCGAATTGAGAAGTCAGATGTTGAACCGGCTCGAGTCCTAGTGGGGTCTCATTGATTCATTAGTCCAATTCCTGTCTGCGTTGACTTTTCAGAATGAAAAATTCTAGCACGAGTTCATAAACCACATCTGTCCCGACGAATTTTTTTTCTTGCGATAGAGAAATCAACGCCGCTGGATGCCCCAGCCAGTGACGAGATTATACATTTAATTTATTTAATACTGACTCTTCGCCGGCCCATGTATAACAGTGACGAATACTAGACGTGGAATCGACCTTGTCGAACGAGTTAGACGAGTTTTCTACGACCGAGTGCAATATGCACTTATTTTTGCCTCCTCTCGGCAATACGAACATAAATACACATTAACTTCTAACTAATCGAGCATTTATATTTTTATACCTTGTACGGAAACCATTCATCTTCTGGAAGATCACCACAGATATCAATTAAAAATAGCACATCCACCCTCAACGGATAACTCATTGTATCGCTGGAACTAGACGTTTTTTTTGGGCGTAGAAAAAAAACTGATTTTCCGCATTCGTCTTCGATCGTTTACGACTGTTTTAAATCACTGTTAATTATCGCCGGCGATTTATTTCGCTCCAACTAGACACCTCGGATATTCGCAATTAAAAACAGCCTCAAAATGTATACTAGTGATATTTGGCAATTAATTATGACATCAAACGAACACTAGACATACTCGGAATTCATCGAGTTCACATTCTCCAAATATTTTTTTTTCAACATTAGATTTATTTTCTCTATACTTAGAATAAAAATATGCGGTGGCATAATTGCGCGTTAATTAAAATACAGGATTGTCACGTTGAACTTCTGAGCAATGTCCTGATGTCCTCAATTTGTTAGTCCTCATTATTTCGAATTAAGATAGCGGCAAAACTATGTAGAGCGAATTCATGGCGCACAATTGCGATAAATTCTCTAATTTGAGTTAAATTATCATAAATTATGATAAAAAGTTATATTCGTTATGACTTTCTTTCAACTGCATATAAGAAATTTGCACAACGAGTTTTTAATTAATTAAATACGCCGCGCTGGTTATAATTACGTATAATCTATATCGTCCTCTGTAATTAGGTTTAACATACATATAAATTGATATATTAGGGATATAAAATCTCAGCTATAATGTTATAGTGTAGTAATGATTTTATGCATTTATCATAATTTATTTTCACATTAATAATTAATTAAATTAAAATACATTGTATTAAATACGATATATTGCATTAATTGTTTTTGTGACTCCATGGAGTCCCTAATGAAATAAATTAACACGGGAAATAGCTGCGAAAAAATAAATCTAAGACTTATACAAAACTATTTATACAAAAAAACACTAATATTACAATTTGTCCTGTGAAAATGGAAAATTTTCTTTATTGTATACTTATATTAGATTATTAGAATATTTAGATAAGAAATAAAATTAGATATCTTTATGTAGTATGTAGGTAATTTTAGCTTTTTACAGGTTGTACCACATAAATATTCCAAAAAAGTTATTTTGTTGAATGGATAAACAAAAAAAATCTGAATTCGTTACAGTCGATGTGTAAGTCCTGGAAAGTTTTCGATCTAAATAATCTATTATTTCAAGGACAGTTTTTAACCATAAATACATACATATGTCATATATTTTACAAAGGGCATGCAGAGCAATGAATGAAACTGTGTCGAGTCGTAAAACTTTAAAGAAAGCCTTTTGTAGCGCATTAGATAACACGTTTCGTGTGAACCCGCGTTAGTGCGGGAGCAGGTGTTTACCGTTTACGAAAATTTCCGCACTAACGCGGGACCGGGTCTCTGTGCGTTAATACATTTAGTGTTTTATTTTTACGCGGATTAGAATGAAATTCATTGTAACTTCACCGTCCTTATTTAACTAATGAAAAAATAACATCTTCGGAAAACCTACTTTTAAATAACGGACTTTTGTCTTTAACGGATATGATACCGATGTTATACTATGATATGTAATATATGAAAAAAAGCATAAATTATTATTTTAGAGCAATCCGGTTAAGAAACCGCATTTAAGAAACTTATGTCAATACAAAAACTGAGTAATGAACTCAAATTATTTCTTTATTAACAAAATAAACATAGTACAAAAAAGTACTGAAATAAACCACTCGTTTATAGGAATATATTATAAAACGGAGATAGATATGTGTGGATAAAGATTATCTAACCGATCCGTTACGGCGGTTCGAAACCAACGGCGTCTTCCGAAGGTGGGTCTATTTTCTATTATAAATTATAAAATCCGAGCATTTCAAGTCAAGATATTGAGAAAATCTTGATTTTATGATTTTATTTTTTGCCTCTGCTCTTTTGACCGATCCGTCACGGTGACTCAAAACCAATCCCGTCGTCCGAAGGGGGTCTATTTATATAGGAAAATAGACGCCAAGCATTGATCAAGATAATTTTCATAATTTAGTCGATATTTTGGATTTTTTAAGTAATCAGTATGACGCATATATTACAAAGCTCTCGGCAACTAATCAGTATAACGCGTAAATGACACGCGCACCTGACGATGTCCCGCCGCACACTGAGGACACGCCACCGATCAACCGACCGCTATTTCTCGTCGCACGTATAACTAGTAAACGTTTCACTCGCACTCGGCACATTGTTACGGATGCAAGCGAGAAAATCATCAGCTACAGAATATTATTGTTTTTATTTTGTTCTCATTTGCGGACAATAAAGTTTTTTTTAAACAAATTCAAATAGTTTGTAATATATTATTCGAGAAAAATCAAAAACTTAGGGTCTCAAATAGGCACGGTCAGGTTAATGATAAATGTTGCATAGCTCAGTTGCTATTAATTGGTATATATTTGCAGATATAGACGACACGTTTTCAGTCAAAATATAAAATCCTTGAAGGGCCGCACGAAAAAGTGTGGCGGGCCGCCGGTTGCTCACCCCTGCTCTAATATTGTAGAATTGAACGATCATTTTCATCGAATGTTTTTTTACCGCGACAACGTTCCGAAAATCGGAAAATCTTGAGTATCGCTGACCCATTTTCCGTTTAAATTTTTATTCGCATATGATTTACGACCGGAAACTCGGACATTTTGATATATTTGATTAGCGCGACCCCGTCGATGCGCGCATGCGCGTTAATTCAGCGCTCATATTTATCATTGGCAGCCATGGAAACGGCCTCGGAATGTTATCGCGGACCCAAGGGTCATATCACAACAATACCGAAACAATTCTCATTTGCATACTGCATATCACACGTCGTAAACCGCGGCCCGCGTAATAAATTAACTACGAAAATTAAGACACGGGCCTCGTTACAAATTTTGATCGTGGAGGGTATCAGTCACAGAAATGGATTCCGCCATTGAGGAATTCCTCGCGGCGCACATAAATATATATTTTTTATTACTATAATAATAAGAAAATTCAGTCGGCGTGGGAACGAACTATAAATTATGCGGTGTACAGTCAAAGAAAATGTACCGGCATTCCGCTTGGCCGTTAGCCGTCAGCCGGAGCTCGTTTCACTTCATAATACCTACGCTTTCCATACGTAATAATGATTAGACTCGTGAAAAATGTATTTCCTCCTCATATTTATATCATTTGTTCGGTTAATGTGAAAATTATACCGCTTTTATGTGGCCGATGGTGAGCGGTTGGCTTTCGTGCGCCCGTTTTCCGGGGAGAACCACTAAATTTTTCGGCCGATTTCAATTTTGAATATTGTTAAAAAATTAAATGACTCATGTCACGACATATTACATTTTTAATTAAAAAAAAAAAGATTATTATCGAATTATCGCCTTATATAATCATCACTCCATCATGATGTAAATTTAATTTAGCTATATTTTAGTCTATTATAAAATTATATCACGTTACGCTATGCACGGAAAACTTTTGGATTTTGTTTGAATCTACCCTTAATGAAAACTCTCAGTTATTTAATATCATTATAACTATTTTCTGCATTTTTGTTTTTTTTTTTATAAATGTGATGTTTGGAGAAAGCTCGTTAAACTTTACAACTTGTTATCGGCATTGTTAAATAGATTTTTAAATGTCTACGAGAGGGGTGAGCAAACCGCGGCCCGCGGGCTGCATGCGGCCCGCCACACTTCCTCGTGCGGCCCTCCAAAGATTTTATATTTTGCCTTTTAAACATTCCTACAGTCTAATTGTACTCCAGCTATATCCCGCGGCTTCATTATACCCTAGGCGTAATCATAGTCTTTTTCCACATATATCTCTCGCCGTTTTTTTAACTGATCCGTCACAGGGGCTCGAAACCAACGGCGTCGACTGATGGGGTCTATTTAGTATAAAATGAATGTATGAAAATAGACCCCAAACATTTCGAGTCAAGATATTGATGAATTCAACGACAATACCCTAAGATTTCTTTTAAAACTGGATTATTCTAAGAATACAAATAGTTATTCATGACATTTAAGATTTTTTTACTAATTAATTTGACGTGTAAGTGACGCGCGAACTCGACGATTTCCGCCGCGACACTCCCGTATCGTCGCACGTGGTCTTACTCGTAATTGCACATGCGAGATGTTTTTTCACGCTCGCATCCGGTACGGAGCAAAAAAAACAATACTTGCGCGGCAACTGCAGCGAATGTTCTTGTTTTTTTTCGCATTTGCGGACAATAAAGTTCATTAATAATTCATATTTATCCATTAGACTTTTTTTAGAGAAACACAAAAAGTTTGGGACATATATTAAAAGAGTTATTTGAGAAAAACAAAAACTTGGGGTCCCAAATAGATCTCATCGGCACGGCTGTTTGAATTATTATCAGTTTTTTAAATGCGGCCCGTATAACATTTTAAATTTGTAGCTGGCCGTTGTAAAAAAAGGTTGCTCGCCCCTGGTCTATAGGTATGTTTTTGTCATTGCAGACTTCTATCTAAATCATAAGAGCCCTTTCCATATTTTCTATTATTACTGAGCGTGTACGCGCCGTATTTTCCTTACTGATTTTTTTTTAAATCGTGTTATATAAAGCGTGTTGTACAAAAAAATGCCACTAAACATCAACCTTGTTGTATAAACCTGTGTTATACGAGGCAAAGGTGTATCTCTATTAATGAATGTTATATTTCTGTATTTTTTTATTCTAGGTTAATTTTATTAATTATCAATTTTCTACATGCGGCCCGCACGACATTTTTAAATTTGTAGCTGGCCCGTTGTAAAAAAAGGTTGCTCACCCCTGGTCTACGTGATGGCTGTTAAAGATTAAATTTAATATATTTTTTATTTATATTTGAAATAACTGTGTCTTATGCATCCATTAGAAATTTAATCTTTTTTCCATTTGGTTACCCCAATGAGGCCCCAATCTGTCGGGGGCTTCTTTGGGCTCCTAATGATCGGAGGCCTGATGCTCCACTACTATAAGTATCCTTATAAATCCGCCACTGCACTTTTAAATGATTTTAACATACTATATAATTGTATTGGCTCTGAGATATAAAAAAAATAAGAAAAATCAAAACCAAATATATCAAATTAAATTTCCAGTGAATCTATAATGGTTTTTTCAACAGGAGAAATTTCTATACGTCAATTTGATAGTTTTTTCATATTTTTCTAAAATTAAAATCAATGAAGTACATTGATAACATATCATAGAAAATTAAATAAATGTAACTAAAGAAATATTGTGACATTTAAACTTGAAAATTGATTTATGAATTCTCTAAGAAGAATGAATAGATACAACTAATAAATAGCCAATCAATTGTTTTCGTGCTTTTTTTAATTTTTGATTTGAAGTTCTCGATATGGTTAAAATCGGAGCTGATTCCAGGAAGACTTTACCCCTATTTACTAAGATGATCAAAAATAATTAGTCGATGTAAATCGACGTAACTCTGTTCTTATGACTCTTGCAATTTTCTTGGAAAATGGTTTTCACCATATAACATTATTTTCTATAGAAATCATTCTGCATCTCATCCAGAAAATCACTTGCATTTTAATATACTATATTCTTGTGGTGTTATATACTTTAAAATCGACTTAAAAATATTGCAAAAAATCATATGATCAAATAATATTGCAGACATATAATTTATAACCGATCAATATTTGTAAGAGCGAGATATAATCGCTTCTATTGCTGGACTGCTTTATTTTTTGGAAATAAAAATTGGTGTCATAGTTGATGTGTCCTGAATAATATATAAAAATGGTATATAAAGATCATCTTGTAAACCGTTAATTTCTAAGTCTTCTCTAAGAAAGCCAAAAAAACTATGAAAGGTCATCGTTTTTTCTGCATTGGGGAGATAAATAAAGAATGGCCGATATAGTGTTCCAAATATGCGAAAAATACTGATCGAATCTATAATACTTTAAATCAAATAAAATTAATTAATAATAAAACTGAATATCTGTTATTTTTATCGAACCTCTTATTTAATTTAGAATTAATCGACACAGCTGCGCTGCGTTGACTAGGCATTAAATAAAATCGATGCCTCGTTTATATTTTATTCTAATCGAATGCGCCCGGTTGAGGAGGCCTGATTTACGATAATTTGTTTGTCGGGGGACAATGTGCAGTTTGCATATTTTTATCCAATGATAAGTGTGGGAGGGCTGCGGGGCCGCCCCCCGATCGAGTGTGTCGTAATAAAGCCGATACACTATTCCGGTTACGCCCTCAATTTAAATAATGAAAATGTCCACCACCCCCCCGGCGGCTCGTATATTACACTGGTTATTTTATCATTCCACTTTCGTTTGATTAATTAATTTTAATTAACTGATTCGTCCGCGGGCCGCTCATTTCCGAATGTACGAATTTTTCATTACGGCATGAAATATTTACACGGATTGCAAATTGAATTATTAAATGCTCCGGCGAATTTAATATTCGCAGTCGACAATTAATTGCGTTAATGCATTGCGTTCGCGATGTGTGGTCCCCATTTTGGGCGCGAAGAACAGTTATTTTTGAGTAATGCACTAATGATTCGACCAAATCTTAATAATGATACGATGAGTCATTTTCTTTAACTAATGGGTTGAGTTTAGTCATAAACAAATGAATTACTCAACTGGTTTATAATAAATTGGCTTTATTATAAGTCCTCCATTATTGTGTAAACGTGTATGGTGTTAAATTTGGATATTTTTTATAATAACCTCTGTTTTCCGTATCATCAATATTTATTAAATAATCTAACCAAAGAACAAAAATTGAATAGAATCAAAATATCATGAAAATCTATTACTTAAGGTTTCTCAGGTCTCAAGATATATTTTTTTGTATTTATTAAAAATATGTGCTGAATGGTTTATACGTGAATATCTTTCTTATTCGTTCCATCGGAAAAAATACGAATTAAATTACGGATCATGCGAAAACCAATCCTAATTAAAATAATCTTTAAATTAAACTTCTTCGGCCTTAAATTGTGTCGTTAATAATTAAATATGAAAGCTATATTTTTATTGGCATTATTTTTTATATATTTATTGGACTACGATGGATGGATGGAATGACAGAAATATTCCAAAGCGCTATTCACCTATATAAAGATGCTAAAGATGCAAGGGGAATGAGTCTCTCACACTAATATTCCCCAGTGTCAAACCACGACACTCGGTAATTTTAATACCATTTCATTTGGATTGAACTTTTTATATTATTTATTGAAGGAAGGATAGATGGCAATAAATTCGGACACTTATCCGACTACTAACTTAGCTCAGTAGCGGTTAACTTATATTATCGAAATAATATACATGTTACCTACAGTCGTAACACTAGTAATAACAATTAACCAAAAGTACTCAATTGTATTTTAGCAAGAGTTCTGCTTCAGGGTTTATTCAGAAAAGTTACTCATAGAAAAAGAATATTGATAATAAACAGAATCGTTAAAAGAACTTCGGACATATTTTCAAGACAACGCTATCAAAAATATCAATTTGATCCAATGAAATTACTTTAGACTCGATAGAAAAACATGTACGACATTTCTATGAATCTCATCTTCATCATCCCCTCGAAGGCAGACGATCCTCACTGATATTTGATAAGAACATCTCGGCTGAACCCTTTAGAATTTTTTGATTAAATAAAATTCTAGAATTATGCTCTTCCTGGCATTTCCTTACTTCCTGTCTAATCGAACAATTTTTTAATCAATCACTTATTGCTTAGATAACCGAAAGTATTTGCATAGCACAAAGAAATATAAACAAGGCAAATAGATATATCATAATAACTGATCCGTGACGGCGGCTCGAAACCAACGGCATCACCCGATTGGTTCTATATACTATGAAATTAATATTTGAAAATATATCCCAAGCATTTCAATTTTAGATATTGATGAATTTTTGATTAATATATAAGATAATATGTATGTATATAGCAGGGATGAGCAACCTGCGGCCATCCTGCTGATGGTATAGAAGCAATACCAAATTTCTCAGTAAATAATTGTTTTCCACATATATCTTTCGTCGTATTTTAATAGTATTTCTATTAATGAATGTTTTATTTCTTCAGGAGTGCTCGCCCTATTGTCAGTCACTGGAGTTATAGTGAATAGTTACGTATTACCGTATACAGAAAGTCGCTTTCCGTTTGCTGCATAAAGCTCTCTTTAGGGCAGGTCTGTAAGTGCCCCGCCGGTCTATATTTTCTACCCTATTCGAAAAATAAACGTTATATTTTGCATTTCTCTTTTCTTAAATTCGGATATCATCATCAACTGATTGATAAGAGTCTCCATAATTCGATCAATTGTCAATTTATAATTTTGGGGACATAGGTTTAGATAAATAAATATTATTAAAAACGATTTCCATTTATTTTATTAAAAATACTTATTTTATATTAAGATTTTTGTTTATATTTCTTATTTTTTTGTTGGTTCGACCTCACTCTACTAAAAATATACAGTTCATTTTTTTTTTTTGAAAAAAAGATAGAGATAGATAGATAGATACATCAACCTTATCGTGCCCCACTTGTTTTTAAAGCCACGAGCCGCCCCTAAGTTTTTTACATTCACGCTCAGTTCTCGCGGCTTGTGTCTCACTCGCACTTAGCATATCGTACCGGATGCGAGCAAGAAAAAACATCGCGCCCATTTCTTTCGTAATTGCTTAATTTATTAAAGTTCTATGATTATTTATAATATTTATTCTTTAGACGTTTTTATTGTCGTAAAATTAAAAACATGGGCTTTCAATTATTAATTATGTATTATTTATTGTGAATATCATGGCTATGGTTTTTAATTATTACGAGCATCTTTTTCGACGTGAAATTTGTCAAATCTTGTCTCTGTCGAATCCATACAAGGTCTAAGAATTCCGCACGACGTTGATGCGAGTCGCGATTGGTTGCGACACAGATTCGCGCGCATCCGACAATGCGCACGAAGTCGCCTCGGCGGCAGATCGTGCGCATCTTCGGTTTCGCTTATGATATTTATGAATTAAGTTTTTTTTATGGGGGAATGCCTTCCTTTGACGGTCGCCAATTACAAAGAGCGATATAACGCCGAACGGTTTTCCAGCTGCGCAAAAAGGCTCCCGCGGCCGAGAGCGGAATGCCTTTACCTGCGCCCGCGCCGCCGCTTTCCGTCCGCTCTGCGCACCTGCCACCGTCTCGCTCGCACGCCCTGCCACTTCAGCGAGTGCGACCGGCTCGATCATATCGTACCCGGCGTGAAAGAAAAGCCGATTACATTTTGATGCACTTTTAAGTACAAACATTACGCAACTCTGCAATAAATGGGCATCTTAGATCGGATATGGGGAGCCTTTTCGTGTCGGAAGGTCGTATTCGAGAAACTTCAATTTCTTTACCCTGCTTTACGCAAGAAACCCAATAAAACACTTACGGAAATCATACTAATTAATAAATTTATATTAAAGTTTAGTCATGAGTCGAATCTATGAGATTGGGAAAATTAATAACTCAAATTATCTCTTTATTAACTAAATAAACCTAGTATAAAAATACAAAAATAAAATAATCATCAATATAAATACTATTAAAAAAACGGCGAAAGATATGTAGAAACCTCGTTTTTACGTGTCCGTATTCCACAATTTCCTGCTATTTGCGTTCAATTTTTGAAGTCCCGTTTTATTTTAGTACATTTAGTAGCCGCGTTTACGTTTTTATTTCCCGCAATTTATGCGAATCAATTTTTAAATATATTTAAATAAATACGCGACGTTTTTAAATGTTAGAAATGAATATTAGGAAACAGAACGGCCCATTAATTCGAGTTAAGGCTCGGCACATTGCGTCTCGATTAAATATCGAAGGATTTACTGCTTTAAATTGCCGGATAGATCCTTTCAAGATGATGCACTCTGTGGTGTATAGATCAGTTTGCGAGGAAAGTGTTTATTTGGACATCGCTGACGATTGGAAGCAGACGGAAGTTTCTACTGTAATTGCATATTTTGAATACTGATGAAACAGGACTGTTCTTCAATGTTCTTACCTCGAAGATTTTCGCCTTCGAGGGTAAAAGTTGTCATGGAGGGAAATTAAGTAAAAATAGGCTAACTGTTGTTTAGATTACATATTCAGATGGTAGTGAGAAGTTTTCCCGTTGGTAATTGGAAAAATACAAAAACCTCAGTGCTTCAAAAATGTTAATGAGGAAATCTATGAGCCTTATTGAGGGCCTTAAAAGCTATTTTACCGAAAATATTATTTTTTCATTGAAAATGTACAAGACGAATTATAAGATCGATATATATCGAAGTATAATATCGATTAATTAAGCTGTATAAAGCACAAAAATATGTACAAAACTAATTTGCGTGATTATCTAAATAAAAATTAATTTTCAATTTTTGTTTACTAACCCGGAATCTACCTTTTACCTTCAATTACGTTTTTTTTATCGGTCCCTTCAAAAACGTCCTGTAAGCCGCGGGTTGCTCAGTCCTGATCTATAGAGTATGATCTGAAATTCCATAAAAAAAGACTTTCTTTTTATTAAATTATAATAATAAAAAAAAATTTGGTACAAGTTGCTTGCTAAGAATTTTTTTGGGAAAATACGTCTGGTACTAAGAGTGGAAAAGGTAAAAAAAAATCGTCGGAATCAATATGCGATTAATTTTCCGAGTTTATACATTAGTTAACTAATTTAAATTCAGTTATTTCTTCATCAATGATCAATTTCTTGATATCAAATCATAAAATCATTCACGTATATATTATGAAAATTATGACTTTCGCTTAAAAAGTATTTGAATATTTTATTTAGAATATAAATAGCAAGAAAGTGAAGAATAAGTTAACTCAATTGAAATTTTCAGGAACGATATAACACAGAAAATTAATCAATTCCGATATTTATGTATGTAGTTAATCACCTTAATAGTAATATTACAGGTTTCTAATCCCTGTTTTCGCTGTTCATATGTTAAATTATTGTAATAATTTAAAACTAGGACTAACTTAAGTCCATATTAACTGTATGATATTGATTTAATTTGTATGATCATTGGGATTATCGTTAATTGGGATGCTTATGATGCTTGAGCATCAGGCCCCCGATCATTGGGGCCCCGTTTGGGGCCTCCAAGAGTTAGTTTTTTTCTGTCCATACACTTTTGGTTTGATTTTTCTTACATTAATATTAGAAATAAATTAATAATATACAGATTTATTTAAATAATCTGATACTCAATGTAAAGATTTATAATAGAATGATTCGATGCAATTTGCCAAATATTAGCGAATTCGGATTGAAATTCGCATAGCAAATGCAATGGTTCGATTTAATTGTATTCCGTGAAGTGGGCCGGCGAGTTTTTATTTTCTGCGGAAAAGTGCGGCGGCCACCATTTTCCCCCCGCGTCGGCCATCGGCGTTGCCATCTTCCAGGAAATTGAAACGGCAAATGGCCGCTGTCGGTTTTTTCCTCGGCGCGGCCGGGATTAAGCGGCGAATTAAACAATGGGGGCGGCCGCCGCAACCACCGGGTACATTCCTAATTGGAAACAATCAAGTTGTCGGCTCGAGGAGGATAATTGTCCGCCGCTCTTGCGCCGTCCCCCGTCCTTTTTTCTCCGGCTCGTCGACGGTACCGCGCCGACATTTTGAAATCGACAAAAGGAAGTCGACGCCACCTGTTGCCGAAAATCGGCATCGTTCCGCTGAAAATTCGGCGAATTCTTGCGCCCGAATGCCCCGTCGATTATTTTGCATTTTTATTGTGCTTAATTAATAAGTAATTGTGAATTGAGAAAATGTTTCAGACAACACATTGCCATAATTTATTTTAAAACAAGTTTTACGCAGGGGCACGCCGTCCATATGGCCAGATTGTGCGGCGCACAATCGGCGCGTAAATTTATACCATTTTTTGGACCATAGCTCTTGGATTTTGGAGCTACCTTCCAAAGTCTCTTGGACCAGGAGTCCAGAAAAGGGTTAAACCTTGTAAATCTTCTTAAATATTTTGTTTCTGAGATTTTTATCTTTGTGTAATTTCAGTTTAATGTCCAGTCGACGCAGTCACTATCACAGGACGTATACGGAAGCAGCGGGACTGGGGCGGGGACCGGGGGCGGCGGTTCCGGGGGCTCCGTGAGCTCCGGCGGCGGAGCCTCCCCGGCCGCCAGCCCCCCTCGCCCTCACCACAGGCTACGGGCCACCAAAGAAGAAGACCTCTCCCTCCACGGCCGGACCAGTGCGGAGGGTGAGCGTACCTTACTACCTTAGTACCTTCTCATCCCTTAGCCGAAGCGGAGACTGACCTTCTCCTCGTTACTTTCAGTGGGCGGTGCCGAGGAGGACGACGACGATGGCAGCTGTGGGGGCGGCGGGTCAGGTGGCGGAGGCTCCCGCGCCCAGTACGTCTCCGCCAACTGCGTCGTCTTCACCCACTACTCCGGCGACGTGGCCACGGTGGTCGACGAGCACTTCACCAGGGCTCTAGGCTGTGACAAATCCGGTTCCGGTTCTACCAAAGGTAAGACTCAAAAACTAATCAAATCCTTGCCAAAACGAATCTCCTAGGTCGACGAAGTTGGTATTTATGACGAAACTTATTAAGCTTCTTTAAGTGCAGTCTATTTGAAACATATTTAGATGTATTGAAAAATGCTAAATTAAAGAATCTGCAATATACGAATGAAAAAGACAGAAAGGATGTCCACGACACATTGTAGAAAGAAGACAGATCCCAAACGGATCTTGGCGATACCCTCGTACTGAAATATAGCCTTGATGAATTCATCCGCTATATCTTTTATTATTGTCTATGTAACAAACACATTAAGATAGCGGATAAAAATGGTAAACTTAAGAGACAGTATTAATAGGAAAAAGGTTACATAACAATTGTGTTTGATACAGCTAACATAATAGTCTAAATTTCGGGCTAAATGCAGGGCAGACGCCAAGATTAAGGCAAAAGGATGCAAGGCATCGGGGCCCTCAGCATTAAAGGGTCATTCAGGCATCGTCAGTGACCATATTGCATTCCTTGCTTTTCGGCATTTATTTTAGACGAAAATATCAGCTAGGACGAGATTTTCGGTTGTCTAGGGTTTTAGACAAGATTTTCTCACTGCTTCTTTTCTTCATTAATTAAATTTTAATTAAACATTTACAGACGAAAATTCGTGGCTCATTTTAACACTTTATGAGCCGCAAGGTTTTACATCAAACCTAGCCTGGGAGCCGCATGGTTTCATGTAATGATAATCCAAGCCAACATGCACGTGTATCCATCTGCGTTCAAATAGTAGAATTACATTGTGCATTGTTTTTAGAAAAAAATATGTCAAGTGGGGGTATGGCTCTCAAGCCAAAAGGCGTGAACGGCTCATAACGCTTGGCTACAAAATCACGCCTTTTGGCGTGAACGGCTCATAAAGTGTTAAAATAATATTATGTTCAAACATCACGATTTTTTTATAATTTTCATATAATTTATTTAACATATAAATTGCATTGTATTAATAAATATATTATTTATCTAAATATTAGTACAAATACAAGGATTTCTAAATCACACATAAACTTTTGCTATTGTAAAAAGAACATTAAGCTAATATATTCGCTTGTGTGAAAAGAATATTTTTTGTAATAAAAAATATAAGGGATTACGATTACATCTTTACATACGCCCCCAAAATTTCTAGTATTACTTAAACTGAAGGCTTTATTAGGTTTAGAACAAGCATTTTCTTGAAGTGATAAAAGCTCTTTATTTTATTTTGTAACCCTGATTTTGCTTAAATTTTTGTAACCTTACCATACAGATCTAAGAATTTATATTATCTGGAAATGAAGACGGTAGTGATTTCTTTTTATATTTTTCTAGAGAAAATAAGAGCTTCAAATAGCATCAAGATCTGGGTTTTGACCTATTTTTTTATGTCATCATAACGTTTGATATTTTTTTAACACAGTAGAAATATTACTAAACAATCAGAAAATATTTTTCAAGCCGTCTTTAGCTTTTCTTCCATTATTGGAGATTCAATATTCGTCAAAGCGATTTTAATTAAGTCTTCATCGCCTATAATATAATATTGTGTAATAGGTTTTTGTCAATATCCTCATGAGTATTTTTGAAATCTACACTTATACATGATGTCCAAATTATATCAGATGAAGATATTTTTCTGAAACCTATTTCAGATAATTGATGAATATTGAGATATATGTAAACTTTGAAAATGCATTGTTTGATGTATTTAATACGCAATGAAAATTCCTCATTAACTACTAGAAATAAAAACCACTCGATATTTCCATCGCAACGGAAATATTAATCACGAATTCTAAACAATTAAGTATTTTCGTTTAAATTATGATTTCGAACGCTGGAAACGAAATTTGAAGATAATTAAAGGAGACGGTTCATTTAGAAAGTTTTTCCTGCGCGCGCGGGGGGGAGGGGTGGGTGCAGAGTAGGAGGGCAGGATATCCTCTCGGCTTTCTAAACTAATTTCATTATACGTGTGGCACTCGGGAATTTAATTATACCTAAGGCGCCGTCCCTTCTTAACCCCTTCAGCAGTTACTTACGCCAGTAGGAGACTCCTGGATCCACTGAATTAACAAATTTGTGCCTAGTGCCAGCCCACCGGGCTTATTAAATTAGCCGACAAGCTGCGAAATTAGCCGGCTGATTAATAAGGGAATGTTCATTTCGTGGTAGCTAATTAAAAAAAATATGATGATCTATCTACATCTTTTTTTGCGATCAATATTTCACTATGTTATACATTACCTTTCATAAAAACGATCTGTTTAGGTAAATAACAAAAAAAGGATCCTCCGACACGATAACGCGAGGCCTCACGCTTCAAAAATAATATAAGAAAAAATAAGGGAGATTGGATTGGAATTTTAAACTCATCCACCCTATTCATCGGAACTCGCGCAATCGGAATACCACTATTTCAGATCATTGGAGCATACATTGAGAGATAAAAAAAAATGTTTGAGAAGTGAAAATGCGCTTAGAAAAGTTTTTCAATGAAAAATCGAAGGATTTGTTTAAAAATAGAATCGAACAACTGCCTTTACGCTGGCAAAAAAGTGTTAGAAAATGATGGAAATTATTTTCGACAACATATTAGGCATTCAATTTATTTTCTAGACATTTCTCCGCCCAGTATACATATTTCAAATAAAATATTTCGCACTGATTGGCATATTTACTTGCTTCTGCGACAACAGGAAACGCCTGATATGTTTACATACGGTCGAATTCGCAATTGCTATCTCGCCGATGTTTATTATAATATCGCGATCCGACAACACGTGCACAACTAATTTATGCAAATTGATTGCGACCAAAAAAAGTGCGGTTTCCCGTATTTAACTCGACCGAAGAATTCGATCAATCGAATACCGAATATCAGTGGCCCGAAACCAGTCGCCATTAGCATATTCGCGAACGCGGCCTTGACCCTAGTCACAATTAGTCGAGTGCACGTGAATCATGTAATGTATAGCCATCGACAGATCATAGATAATCTAATTAATAAATAAAAAATATAATGTTGTCTGTGCTAAGGGATATATCACTAATACACAGCGAATAGACAAAAATTCTTATATCTATATATTTTTTTTTTATCAAACGATGCCTTAGATTCAATACTTTGTTTTACATTTAATAATTTTAATATATCAATGGCTTCAACTCCATAGTTTGATCTGAAAACAGCTTACATATGGATCTAATAGAACATCTTAGGGCAATGATTTCGGATAATAAAACTATACGTATATCTTTACCTATTCGTCTCATCTCATGTCTGGCTTTCGACGCTTTATGGCTATGGTATTAAATATCAAACCAAACTTTGTTAAAACTGATACAATTGACCACTTACAGTTAGTATCACATTTCTACTTTTGTGTTCTTATTGTCCATGATTATGACTAAATTATCAGTAAGTTATTATGTTAAAACATTTGTCATTATGTTAAAACAATTGAATTTTACGTGTCAGAAGTAAATAGACGCGCGGTAGTCACTTCAATTGAGTCTGTTGGTTCTAATTCTAACATGGCAGGTCTCAAAATGATTGTTTTAGGTAGCCAGGATCCTTGTCCAGTTAGAAATAATAATCAGTTGCATTTTCGAAAGGTTCTGGATACTAGGATCGCTTAAGATTGACAACTCCATATGCGATCGAATTATTGGGCATTTCGAGCGCGTTATAAGAGTCTAATTAAAGTTCTTACTGTTGACTATAAATATTATGATTGTATAGTTCAAATGAACTGTAAAAATCTCTGCTTCTCAAAGATGGATTAGATCTGACCCTCAGATAGAAAGGTAAGATTAGTTACACAAATAATCCATAAATAAGGTCGCACAGTTGATGAATTTCTTCTAAAATTCATTGCAAAGTCATCTCCATAGTGTAAAAACCCTTTATTGCTTAAGTTCCAGAAACTACGCCGATACAATTATGTCCAACTGTTAAAACTGTAACTGAAGACTTAAAAACACGTATTTTTTTGTGAGGATTGCCTGTAAAAGGGGATATAGGCATTTTGCATACCAATTAAAGGATATTATTTTCCGAAGTATAGTGAAATTTTGAGAAATAAATGTGATGGTTTGGGGAAGGCTCAAAGAGATCAAAATTATTATTCTGTGATGGAATTTAAAATTCCTTTTTTGGCATGTATTACAAATAAATATTTACAAAAATCCCAAAAAACGAGCAGGAAAAACAAGTCAATGACGTTTTTAGCTGAAAAATTAGCTAAAATCCAACAAGAGACTGGAGAAGTTTACTTCTGATACAATAGTGTACATAATTATTAAGAACAAATTAGAATTAATTTTTTATAAAAAGCTTTCAGTTTCAAATGAAAGATCAAAACAAGAATAGATTCGACAACTTTTTAAGCTCAGAAATGGTTTGAGAACTTCCCAAATGATCCACTTAACTCATTTGTGACCTAAAATAAATGTAGAGTATCTTATTTATCTCCAGTTATCAAATTCTTAATCATTTCAATCAGTGTTTTTGAGTTTTTGAAGTTTTGAGTGTATTTTTTTTAGTAATATAGAATAAAGTGTCGAATATGCTCCTAATCGTCACACATGTTTGAGGGGTGAAATATTTTACTTAATCTGTTTTTTGGAGAAAAATTTCTGTAATGTTAACTGAAGAACGTACAAGTAGAAACCAAGAGTGTTTGGCAATTCTTGGAATTAATATATACAAATTATGAAGCCACAAACGAACATACCAAAAATCACTGTCAAGATATATGGGCCAACCTCAGACAAAAATGATCAAATTTATGCATTTCTTTTACAATCTAACTTACATACTGTAAAATCGATCTCTCTAAATGTAAAACAAGTGTTAAATTTTAGAAGAAAAAATGTAAATTCATTAAAATGATATGTTTTACTTTTAAATAAAACACTAGTTGATAGTATATTCGTGGCACATCCTCAATAGTGCTATTTCCAAATAAAAGTTGGTGTCTGTTTGGTGTCGCCATTAGCGATGTTTTGAGGCGTTTAGATGCGTTAGCGAAGCTCGTAAATCTGTTCGGAACATTTGCTCGGACAAAACGACAGGTAACTCGCGGTATATTTAGCTAATGCGCCTCGACAAATTAAATGCAATTTGAATCGCCCTCGGAGCTAAATCGGCCATAGAGAGACAATAAGAATGCATAAGAGTCAATAGTAAGTCGGGCCTCTTAAGATTTTAACGTTCTGCAGAATAACTATCCACATAACTAACTATATGTTCATATAAATTAGATTAAAACACGATATAACATAAGAATGATGCAATTTCAGTATTATATGAATGGATTCTGTCTATAGTTTTAATCATATTACATAGTATTAATATTTTCCAAAGCCAGATATGGAAATGTGCGAATACGGAATTTTATTAATGTTTTTTGTAAAAAAATCTAGCGTGATGATTTTGTGTGTTTTCCTAAATATTTCAATTATAAAGATGTAAAACTTCCAAGAATATTTTTACCAAATTCACTTATTATCAATGACTATATTTATTTTTATCAAATTAGCTCAACATTCTATGGAATTTATGAGAGTCTGAAACGCGAGCTCGGTACCGGAAAGAAATCCATTTGTTTGTGTCTTATTTGAGATCATTCTGTCCTGAACACGGTAGAGTAAACATCTTTGTGATTTTTTTTACTACTGTTTTAGTACTGTTCCTCGGCTTTCTTTTTGTGTCATATATTTTATTTTATTACTAAGAATTAAATTAACAAGTCCGAAGCTCGAAGCTCTCAAATAAGACACAAAAAAATGGATTTTTTTCCGGTACACTTAATATAATTAAATTGAATAAAGTGAGTATATTAATTAAATATTATTTTATTTATAAATTAATTATACAACCATTTTGTGTTTTATCCTGTTTAGTCAGTTTACATAAAAAAAATAATTTTTAATAATTTTTAATACGATTTTACATGGAAATTATGTATTAGCAAAGAACTGTCGAGAAGGTTTATGAAGTTCTGACCCAGACGTATTGGCCCAAAAGTTTTTTTAGCAAACAAAATAATGTATTTTTTTAATCGGTATCAGATCAAAGCCTATACTTACTTCTTATTCATTTTCCCAATTGTTATCTCTTGTAATAAATTTGTAAAAAAATATATAATTAGAAAACTCATAGATTTGACTGAAATGTTGAGCTAATTTAATTTTATGGTCTCTAGCCCCGAACTTAGATTCAGGGTTAGAAACGGGGTACTAAAATAATACGGGATTGTAAAAATTGAACGCAAATAGCGGGAAAACGTGAATTCCGGGCAAGTAAAAGTGGGGTTTACTGTGTATATTGTTCAATCAATGGATCGTAAAATAATCTTTTAATGCAGATCTTTGAAAATTATTCATTAATTCATTTGTTGGACCTAGGTATGGTCATCTGTATAGATAGATCTTAAATTCTACTACCAAAAATGCTTTTTACGAAAATTCGATTCCAGACCAAAATGACAAATGATAGATACAAGATTGAAGTTTATAATGTCACTGTTTTTTTTTTAAATATTAGTTAACTGTATTTGGTAATATAAGGTTCTAAAGTTAACCATTATCCAAAAATGCAATTAAAATATTGATTATATTTTCATAGTTTTTCAAAAATATATACATAACAATCAAGTGAATATATTTGATTAACCAAAATTTTAACTGGATTTTAAAATATTAGCACGGTTTCTCTGGGTTAAAGTAATTTGGTCAAAACAGAGAAAATATATGCATTAATAACGGCAATACAAAAAAATCCTACCACTTTGATGCAGTTTTTGAGTAATTCCATCTGCCCAAAACAACGTCTCAAGTCGCAAGTATTTATTAACCCTGTCGTGCAATAGCCTTTTACATGGGAAATCTCCTCAGAGAGAAGTCTCCTAGAAAGAAGGAAGAGGAGTGAAAGTATCGAGACAAGACTGGTCAGCAGATTAGGGTTTTCCTTCCCAGGGTATACTGGCTCTGTGGTGAGAAA
>JAGXCT010034674.1:0-20066 GCA_022495035.1 Philopotamus ludificatus
AGAAAAAAAAACTGTTTTTGTAAAACCGCGTTAGATTAAAACCGCGTTAAAAAAACCGCGTTAATAGAGGGACAGGTGTATACGAAAATATAAATATAATTTATATTTATTAATCTGGTCGGTGTCTACGCGGGCAGTTTTATTCAGCGCTATCAGCATCGGGCATTGGATGGATGGGGGTCGGTGGGGGAGTACGGGGAGGGGCAATCATACTGATTCACAGCTTCTTTGAGCCACCTGTCGCTTGTCACTTATTGTATTATTGTTATTTAGTTTATTTTAAATAAAATATGAGCGAAATGCATTTTTTAATTTTTAATATTCCGCAGCATTCCCAATTATTTTATGCACGAACCGCCACTGCTTATACTGCACTCTGAAGGGTCGATAATTTGGCCGTGTGTGAAACTGTCAATCTCAAGCGATCCTGTAGCATTCCGGAAGTGTAACTGATTATTTATTCTAATTGCATAAGGGCCCCGGCTACCTGAAATAATTGTCCCGAGGTCTGCAATGTTGAAGTCGTCGACACAATTGAAGTCACAGAACCGATTTTTTTTCGCGCGTCAATTTATTTCATCATCTTATACGACACTATTCCATACGAAGATTGTATTGGTTTTATTCGTTCATCGAGCTGATGTTAGTAGCAAAATATACGTTTTACATTTCTGTTCCTCATAGTGTTTTAGTGATTGCCACACAAAATCATTCAAAAGGTCATAGTTGGCCCACAAAATCTTCACGAGTAATTCTGTGGCGCCGTAAAAACAATGTATTACCATATTACGTTTACGTCAACTGAAAAATATATCGCTGATCGTATGTATTTATTTCCGGAAATGAATATTTAAATTGGACGCTTCAGCATTGCATAAGACGCTCGCAATTGATACTAATCACCGTAATGGTTGGCGTTTTTAAAACGAAAAAGAAACGTGCTCATAATAACAAGCGGAGAATGCGCTTAATGACGTGTGAAAACTGAAAAATTTCATGTCAAAATATGGCCATGCATATTCATCGGGTTCGGGCAACGATAAGTTTCTGAAAAATCTTCCTTATCGAACGGTCATTCAGTCGCCGTACGTATGTTACAATCGTTACGAAACGCACGCGTTACGCATTTTATATGGAATATATGTTCCAGCATATATAAAAAAAATCGTGTAGTAATAGATTTAAGTGACCCAAAGGCCGGCTGAGTTACCTTCGGCCTCGCATGTAAAATTGGTCGATTGGGCAACGACGATTCGACGCCGCTAACATTTGAAATAATTGTCTTAAGAAATACGTAACAATGCTTATTGAAAAAAAGAAACGTGACTGACGAGTCGTCTGCTATTTATTATCGATCGTATCCATTAGATGTTATTGAGTTTGATAAAATATACATATATATATAGAAATCGCACTGCTATTCTATGATGTTTGCAACTCGAGAGCAGCACTAATGGGGATTGTGTGTACATGTCGTTAGCGTGTCTTCTATTTTCTAAATCTAAATGAAATATACGCGCTGTATCATATATTTACTGTCCCTCATTACGCGGCAATTTAAGAGCACGGTCCCCCGATAACACGGTCAAATTTTGTTTCCGCCCATTGATTATTTTAACTATTAAATCGCATGGGTCTCGATGCAGAGCTTTACGTCTCA
Organism: Philopotamus ludificatus; assembly: GCA_022495035.1. Lineage (NCBI taxonomy): Eukaryota > Metazoa > Arthropoda > Insecta > Trichoptera > Philopotamidae > Philopotamus > Philopotamus ludificatus. The sequence goes on from JAGXCT010034674.1 coordinate 1,661, forward strand.
CTTCCGTGATGATCGCGGCCTTGAGCGAGAAAGATCGTATCCGTATAAAATATTTCAGTCTATATATCTATCTCTGGCATTATCAATATTGCCGATGAGGTCTATTTAGGACCCCAAGACACAATATTCGCTTCTGTTGCCAGGGGCGCTATGTTTTTTTTCGCTCGCATCCGGTACGATGTGCGAGTAAAACGTACTAGTGACACGGGCCACGAGAAAGGGATGTACTCAGTCTGCGGTAGGACATCGCCTAGTGTGCGTGTCATTTATGCGCCATATTGATTAGTAGAAAAATCCAAAATATTGAAGCATATTATGAATATCTATTTTTATTCTTAGCATTATCCTTGATGAAGAATTCATCATCGACTTGATTGATTTAAAATGCTTTGAAATCCATTATATATAGACCCCCTTCGGACGACGCGGTTATTTTCGATCAGCCGCGACGGATCGGTCCAATTTAAATAATAAATACAAATACAGAGAAATTATACAAAATATTTAATTTATCTTGAAAATCGGAGTCAAATATTTACAAAATAATTATCCTATATTTATCCGATTCTGCTACATATGCAACTCTTATTGCTTTTGTGCTTTACAGCTTTATGTGACGGATTTCCTTTAACTATTAACCGTTTTACTACGGATGGCCGACATATCGGCTCGGAGTTATATTTTTATTTTTACTATGTGACGTAGGACGAATGGCATGGCATAAAAGCGTCACTCACGGCATACCTTCTGAATTAGAGGTTCGATTAAAATTTTAAAGATGCACAGGGAGTAAGTATCTTACGCTTATATTGCGGCCTAGCCATAGAATTTCCAGGACTCATTGGAGAGATTTCATTGGGGGTCTAATCTATCTGAATACTATCTTAGTTCAGTCGCGGTTCACTTACATTATGATACGGTCAATCCTCATATAGCGCCAAGAATGAGACCGCACAATTAAAACCTGTCCCATAGAAGACTAGGGATATACATAATTTAGAGTTAGGTTTTTTGTAATTGTATTTTGTAAATTGGAGGAAATCAATGATCTTGTTCTTTTTTTAGTTATATTTTGTTGTCAAGCAGGGCATTTACCTTTAAAAGTAAACACTATAAGAGGGCCTGCCGCACACACCGCTCTATGGAAAGAAGCGCTATAGGATGGTTGACTCTAAGATATGTTTTGTTACCTACATGCTATTTGTGCCTATATGCAAAGGGCTGTTAATATTTTCTAGATTATAAAGTGATTTACTAATCTAATATTTATTTCCGTATTAATTGTATACGACTACAGACATATATTGCCGAGTTATATATGGCCCACTTGGCAATGCCCTCTCAGTGATGTTTGATTATCTTCGCCGCAATGGTTTAAGGTTATTTACTCTAAATAGTGGCGTCGCATTCTTGGCATAGATTTTTCAGGTAGACTCGGCATCCAAAGAGTTAATATTTGTCTAATTATTAATTTGCAAAAAATTGCAACGTACGGAATGACTTCACATTATCCGTAATACAATGCCACTATGCTATTATCACCTGGTATTAGTATACGAAAAAAAAACAACAATAAAATTAATTAGAATGGTTTTTCCAATGTCGGTCGCGGAAAACAGTATGGGAATGGTTTCAGTGTGTTTTTATTATTAAATTTTTCATAAATATTTATATTATTTTCAACATCCTCCACACCGCAGACGGTTACTATTGTTTTCTAAAGTAATCTAAGCAACACATCCGTGGAACAATGGCGCTACGTTTGGCCCGTGTGTCTTCCGCGGATACGTGAACGATATGTATTTGCACAGATTTTCCTAAAAATCAGCCGCATATCGACGCACAAAAAAAGATCGAGGGCACCTTTTTTTGTATAAACAATTTTTGAGTTTTTGTCCAATTTTAGTATTGGGTGCTTCTGGTTCTGGGTCAGCGAATCAAAACCGTATATTATATCAAGCGGCGGTAATTTTCACATATGACTTAATTCAACGAAAGTTGCGATGACTGTTTTCTTTCGGCCGCTGTCATTGAGGTCAGGTGTACCGAAATTCAATAGGAAACTTGTTTTGGACCACACAACAAATATCGGTTTTGCCAAAAGCGATTTTGATTTCTATACTCTCAATTTTCACCGCGCATGTGTGACATATATAATAGTATTTGAATAAATCACCTTTGTACATATACCACTGTCAAAAGTTTATCTATATTAACATTTAAATAGCTTTCTACAAAAAATATATATTTGATTATTTTGTTGCACGGGCAATACATTCCAGAGACTCTTCTCGTATCAGCCATCTTATAATTCTTGACTATACTCTCCGGATCCTTTCCATCGCAGTCGCAGGACCCTCTTCACCATGTATCCCTTCGATCATTATATAACCAATGTTATGGCTTGTAAGTAACATGGATATTATTTCGATAATACAAGTAAACCGCAACTGAGGTAAGTTAGTAGTCGGATAGGTATCCGACGAAAGCTATGAATTCAAAGAATTATTTATAACAATTTTATAAAAATATATATGTAGGTTGTTTAGCGGGTTAGAATTAATTAATTTAATGCCATTTATCCTTCGCTGAATAAATAATTAATAAAACAAATAATATAGATTTCAATTCAACTGAAATAATAATAAAAATTAACCAGTGTCGTGTTTTGACTTTGTACCATTTTTTATGGCATGTGCGGCAGGTCCTCCTATAGTGCTTCATTCTAGATTTCCGTTTTCCAAGAAACGCTAATTATAAATAAAATTACATATTTAATAAATATGTATTACATTGTCCTGTGAAATAAAGGTAAATATTCTATGTTTTACAACAAAATATATGGAAATGGAAAAAATTACTGACTTATTGATTTCGTACAATTTCCAAAATACAAGTATGCCCTTAGTCTTCTATAGGGAGGGTTTATATACCGTGAAAGTTTTAATTTCGTCCATTGGTTTGAATCAAACATCTAACGTTTAACGTCACAGAAACTAATTTGTAATTTGTAAATTATACTAAACGAATAGCAGGAATAGACAAGGTGTCAAGTAACCTCTCTAAGTTTCTGGCGAAAAGACGAAATTGTTTATATATTTCATTACGTATGTTATGTTCTTGAACTGTTAAACATTATACTGCAGCAGAGTATTTCCGGAGTTTATGGGAGTTAGATATATTATTCTTCACAATAAAATACAGTTAAATATGATTGCTATGTACCGTGCTATTATATTTCAAAATCGTGTAAAAATATCGTATATACATTGTTATGAGTATATAATTAATACTGTATGTTTGTATATACAACTTAGGATCTATTCAATCCCTGTTTCTGTTGAAAAATCTCAGCAAGTACGAACTGGGATCAAAAGATTAAAACTTGTAAGGGGAATAACAAAGGGTGAAACTTTCATCGAACAGGCAGTAAAGTAATTGGAAATGTGTCCAGATGACATAGATTATTATGCATGCACGTTATTCAGGATTTTAGACCCACTGTCGTTTAATTAATTTGTCTAAAATGATATTGTCACCTCAACGGTTTATACTTTTTTTTGCTGTTAGCTGTGCGGAATATTCCCATTAAAACCATGTTCATAGTCCTCCATGGTCACTTTCCTCAAAAATGAGGGAACATATATTTTTTATATTAATATATGTGTCTATTTGATTATATATTATGTAGACGAAAATATAATTATAATTTATATTTATTAATCTGGTCGGTGCCTACGCGGGCAGTGTTATTCAGCGCTATCAGCATCGGGCATTGGACGGATGCGGGCCGGTAGGGGAGTACGGGGAGGGGAAATCATACTGACTTACAGCTTCTTTGAGCCACCTGTCGTTTGTCACTTATTTTATTATTGTTATTTAGTATTTCTCACCTTATTTTTTTATATTTTAAATAAAATACGAGCCGCCATTGGATAAATTGTATTTTGCCGAAAACTACCGAGTACAACGTAAATTTAAAAAAATGCGTTTTCGTTAATTTCGCGCGTTGTATGTCATATTTTTTTGCACTGTATTTGCACTTTGGCTTTCGTATTCGCCGAATATGGCCCCCTGCAATTTCTTTCTATTCCCAAATATTTAAAAAAAAAACATAAAGGGACATTTTTTTAAATCATTTCGAGATTAAGACAATCACTGTAAGTGATAAACGCCATTTCGAAGTTTTTCAGAGTTGCTTCAGGATAAGAAAAAGCAAATTTCCGTCAATTTTTTTATGAAATCTCGTATGTGCCACCTGCATTAAGTTGTCGGATGTATCGCTGGAGGGATTCCCTCACCTGTCAGCGTTTGTTTACGTTTTGCCTCGCCAAGTGGTGGGACTGGCTCTGCAGACTGTCGGATCAACAGTCAAAGCCGGTACGTCGCTGATGGAGCTGGCCATCGCCGTCGTCTGCAGACGGTTCATTGCCCGCGCAATCGTTGACAATCTGTGACAGTGACCGTGTAAAAAAAACATATAAAACGTGTGAAAATTAATTGTTTCAATGTGAAATTCTATGCAAAAAATAAAACAATTATCTAACAATAAAAATTGCGAACAGTTTTAGAAACGCATCCGCCAATGTTATATATAGTTTATAAATATTCATCATAAGAAACTCGATCTTCTTCGTTAATTATTCCTGTTTTCTTTTGTTGCGATTTTTCACACAGGTTAACGCTTCGCCATTTAATGTTATACAGCCCGATGTTTATCAAACTGTTTATTCTTGTTTATAATTTTAATTGTACGGTTGCTTATTATGTCGAGTTTAATTTTCACGACTAAATATGTATATTTCAAGTCCATATCCTTGATTTGTGAACAAACCGCATAAGGCATAGTTAGATTTAGATTAACCTTGGATCGTGAGAATCTATTGCGTTTACAACATCGCGTTTGCTAATTTTTTTATTTGTCAAAATCCATTATTCACACTTTTCGTCTAATATATCTAATAAATTATGCAACCTTGGATATAGTTTTTTGATATTATTGTTAAATCTGCACGTACCATCTTTAGTATTTTATTTTTGCTATATAATATAAACTCGAAATGAATATTGTTTTGGGAAACACTGTCCTGTTTCATTGAATCGATTTAAACATTCATTCATTCATGCATTCGTTAGCCATTGACATAATGAAGATACATATTAGCAACGTATTAAGTGTCCTGCGATCGAAATCTGCTCAAGTATCTCAACGACGTAGTCATCGATCCACCGTATGACTCATCATCCTTGCGTCCACTTTATTCCCAGATACGCGCAGATAACAACTGGTTTCATTGCGATCTCTCAGTTGCTTTTTTTGTTGTTGGTGTTGTTGCTTCAAGAGCATTTCCTTTTGAATCATGTCTTGCAGCCATGGCGGCTAAGTGGAGATATGCGTGATTCTTCGGACCGATCTGATCACTGACATCAGTTTTCTAGACCGACTATAGTTTACGTGCAGACTAGTTACATATTTAACACGGCCGACAGAGTATCTAACCAACTTTTTTCCATCGCCATCATAATACCAACTGTGTCAGCTAGATCGCACTGGGCGAGGCCACAATTGTCGATCGACTCGGAACTATATCAGATCGAACGTAAAAAAAATCATGAATACCGAATGTTGGCAATGTGAAACGATGCCGCCAGTTTGGCTGGAGTCTATCGAGAAGCGGGGATCCAGTTTTTAAATATTCGACTAATCTAATATCCGTATATTTAACCCTTTCGCTGCGGCAGAGCTAAACACAAATCTGAATAATGATGAATTCTTCATCAATAACTTAATTTTTTTTAAGAAAATGGATTATTCTATGAATAAAAATAGCTATTTATGATATGCTTCATAATTTGGTTGATATTTCTACTAATCAATATGTCGCGTAAATGACACGAACACTCGGCGATGTCCCGCCGCAGACTGAGGACACGTCGCCGGTAGTTCGACCGTCGAGTTCTCGCGGCAAATAAATACATCATCGCGCCCATGGCAACAGAAACGAATGTTGTCTTTTTTTTTGTTGCATTTGCATACAATAAAGATCAATGATTATAATATTAATACTTTAGGCAAACTGTTTGTGACAAGAAAAATTTAAACTTGGGTCAGTTAAAAATCAGTTTAGATTATAATATTGTCGAGAATCTATAGACGTATATTAAAAATAAGTTTCGATTCCATATAGATTTTATAATTCCAAAGCAGAAATTGTATAAAAAAATAAATGCGTTTTTATTAATTAATATGCATTATTTATCTGCAAAACTCGCATGCTATCTCATCAACAGATTATCTTGTTAGAGCATTTCGGATGCGTGTATAATTTAATTTATACTTGCAACGAAAACTATTTTCTAATCTTAAATCAAACATTTTTTTCCCGTGAAATCAGATTTTATATGTATTCTTCGATTCGTTTCTTCTCTCTAGCTGTTATATTCCGTGATCAAATTTTTCTTTTATAAGAATAAGTCTCAATCGTTAAACCTTTCATTTATATTGGACGTCTTATTGGGTCTCAAGGGCTATTGTACTATAAAATTTACGATAATTGAACGATTTCCAAACATTATTTCTATAATAATAAATCAAAATATAGTTCCACCTCTGTATTCGTCAATCATATTGTTTTGAAAGCCAGATAATATACGTTTTTTCCATGCATAACAATGCTTTTAGCCCTAAAAAGGGTACACTCATGAAAACAACCTTTATTGTACTTGTATTGAATGGAGATGATAGTAAAAGCTGAGGGATGAGAAAAAATATTAGTGTTCAGAAGAAAAATCACGTGCAATTAAAACATGAGGTAAATCAAATTCTTGGGGTGGGTTTCGTCTCAATGATTTAATAGTTCTCGATTTAACAACGAATTTTTTCAACTTTGTTTTGTTTTTAAAATCTTCCAAAAGTAATAATAATACGTACGACGTTTCATAAAAAATATCGGGGTATTTTCGTTTTTCTCAATTATTTATTTATTCATAAATATCAATATTGTTTCCAATATTTGAAGCCCTGCTGATTTTTTTTTACATGAAAAATTATTCACATGACATTTGGCGCCTTTGACAATTCTGGTATTATCCTCTCAATGTTAGCAAAACGTCGTCCTTTTATGTTTTTATTATTTTTGGAAAAGAAAGTAGTCTCCGGGGGACACGGAGTGTAAGATATCATAAAGTGTAGTTTTCAGCTAAAAATATAATCCACACTACAACAACCAAAAATAAGTCAAAATGACAGCATACGAAATTCAAAAAATCCGATTATTCTTTGATCAAAGCTTAGGCGTTTATTTATGAAATATATTCTGCTTTTAGGCTTTATTTTTTTGCAAATCGGATTGTTTTTTGAATTTTTTGCATATTTTTTTTTCTATGATATAAATCGATTGGAAGTATTAAAGCATTTAACTAGCACTTTCGTTTGTTGGAATTGGACGGATGGAGTTTACGTCTTCTTTATCGGAGAGTTCTCCGTCGAACAAGTTTCCGCGAATATAGTTGTTCACTACATCGTTGATTCCGATTATTTCAAATGTCATCACATTAATGTCAAGATCCATATAATTTTGCAAGGTTTCGTCAGAAATTAGTTTCTAAGCCATCGATAGCAATATGGTTCGTAATATCTTATATTCAAATTTATATTTCGTCAGTGTAATGCATTGCATCTAAAATATACTCTATGCATTTTTAACCCATCTGTCACTGCGGCTCGAAAACAACCGCGTTGTCCGAATGGGTCTTTCAGAGACCTCAAGCATTTCAAGTCAAGATATTGATGCATTCTTCATCAATATTTTGTTACTTTTTTAATATAGTTATATAAATATATATAAACTGAGCTCTCGCCACTTGGGGTACCCAATGTACCCACCCCATCGGCACGGCTAGGTTAATAACTTCAATATGTGTACCAGGTTTTCGGATTGTCCAATGGTTGCAGTATGGGGGGGGAAAAGCTTTTAAAAATAATTATATCCTTTTTTTAATTCAAATTTATTCAAATTTCAAATACCTCGGACGTAAATTGCGTGAAATAAAAACGTAAAATTGAGTATCTAATGTACTGAAATGAAACGAGGCTGTATACATTGTGCGCGAATATCGGGAAAACGTGACGAATGTCGAATCTGACACTTAGAGATTGATGATTATATGAGGTCATTGTATGTATTTAATAAGACGAATGCTTAGAAACTCGGCGCCTAAACTAAAATCGTAATGGCGAAATACTACGATTTCGATCTGACGCGTTGACCCTAGATTTTTTTGTGTATAATTTCGAAAGGCGTTTCTACGATTTGTCAAAATCCAAGATTGTCGGTCAAGGACACCGGCCAAAGGGTTAATTCGGTGGAAAATTAAAAACAAATCTTACAACATTTTAGCAACGCTTTCAAAGCAAACTGATGAGATTTGATCGTGCCGTTGCAATAACTGTGATCGATCGTCTCCGTGTCATTAGAAATGTGATAGAAGTCACTGGTACTAATTGCGAGTGAAGGTACGGACCGCGGTTATACAACCGGTGGACGTAAAAATGGTGTTGAATCGCCGTATTTTTTTTTTGCATAACGCACTTATGCACCTGACTGTTTCAATTATAATAACAGGACAAGCATGCGTTTTCTCTTTGACTAGATGCCAACGGGTTTATGTAATGGAAATCTCAACAATTTTGTTATATATCGTCTTGCGATTTTAATCAATGATATGCAATACACGCGAAAATTAGTGCGAATGATCAATTCTGTTTGTATATACATATATTTATTTCATGTGCACGATTCCCTGGATGCTTTCTTTCGCGTCTGGTAAAAGTATATTAGAAAACGAAATTTAATTGTTAAATCTGAACCTAATTCATTGAAGTTAACCTTTCACTCGCAACGAGCCGCGATATATCACTCGGATCGTAACGGCAATAATTTATTATCATCGCGGCGATTACGTGCTTTGCCAATCTTAGATTTTCATCAGAAATTCAATTATTCGCACGGGTCCTGTGTGTATGAAATATGCAATACATTGTACATATTTTATTGAGCGTACGTTTTTTTTGCACAGCGGAAACGTTCGCTGGGGAGAAGTGTCATTAGCAAATCGCTCCGGGCTTCCGGATTTTTATTTCCTTTTCGAAACGAACGCAAAATCCATAAAATGTCGTATTTTCGCGACATTGTAAACGATCGCGCGCGATAATTGTGCACAGTGAATCGATGATATGTGAAGGCTTTGTTCCTGTTTTGGTGCGACTATTGTGATTGTTTGTGTTGGCCTTTTGGGCCCGGAGACCCTTTTCGCACAATGGGTACGCGTATGGTTTGATGCGCAAATTGTTTGGTGGCATCCCAATATGATCAAATACCACAAGAGGTCCTCAAGAGGCAAAAAGGAACCCAACGTCCAGTGCAAACTATGGAGGTATTGTCTCATTGTCGATTATTTTCATTTATAATGTATTGTATTTTAATCAGCCGCATTGTTGCATTCATTCATCAAATTAAATTCTATTTAAAATCGCTCATATTAGACTCGTTAACACTTTGGCTGCCGAAATAACATATATCGTATTTTGCCGTCACTGATCATATTTAAATGTGGGTAAAATATTTAGGGGTGCTGCGGAAGTTTAAAAATTAAAAAATATATATTTTAAAAGTGACTTAGTATGAACGGCGACGATGGGACTGCTCCGAGTCGCAGCGCAACACAGCGCTTAGTGATGAGACCCCTCTCCCCAACCCCGTTGCCGCCCCACATACATACAATACACGACGCTATGAAAAATAAGCGCTCCTGTTCTACAATGCGCGCCGTAACACTAAATGTAAACTTAATATATATTATTATATAAATAAAATATAATCAATATGCAAATACATATTAATATATAAAAATATATTTTTACTTGCTTGGGGATGCTGCAGCTCCGCAGTGTATATGGACGAGCTGCCCTTGAATAGGATTGATAATTTAAACCCTATCTACTCTAGTAGGATCTAATGGGTTTCATCTAATAGCGCCGATACAATAAAACGCATAATTTAGGATTTTTACCCGAAAACAGACTAAATAATTTAAGTATATTTAGGTATGTCTAATATCTTACCATTTTTTTTTATTAAATAAAAGTGATATTTTCTTGATATGGACTTTTTATGTAGACTCGACATTCAAAGTGTTAAAATTGGAAATTCTATTTTGGCTGGCGACCTGACCCGTATTCGAAGAGCCTAGATAACCTGGAAACGTCTGTCTACAGTCATGACATCATGACTGAGACGGAGGTGTCCTCCCAGGTGGCAAAGACCCGCCCCAGGGTTATAAGGCCACTGTTTAGTTAGTTAGTTATTTAACCTAAATACTTTATCTGCATTTTTTTTAGTATTATTTAATGATTGTTCTATCGATCCAAATACGGGTAATAATCTAAAGTATAATCCCATGTCTGGCGAATACCGGGGATGCGAAAGTATTTATTAATTCAGTCGCTTTTGTGGCGAAGTGCATTGTCTGTGTTAGAGAATTCTTTTTCTATTGCATAAATTTGAATGTTTTTTTTGTTTCTAATTCAATGTGTTTAATTGTCGATAATATACTACTGCAGTCTTGGTTTCGCTTGGTTTTAATAACCCATAGTGAATAACTTAATTACTAAATTAAATCTACCTATAAGGATAAAGTAACCTTCTGAAGTATTAAACCTCGCTTTGAGGTTGGAATTGGTGTTTGTTTCTAGAAGTGCCATTACTTTTTTTTCTTATTTTATCGTAAATTATTCATTTCTCGTCTTCGGTTAAAATTCGTTAAAAAAAGGTTGAGATCTTTACATTGCCTATATCTGCGCGTGACCTTACGTTGTTCTTAATTAATAACTAACCTCAATTATAAAATAAAATGACATAAAAACTAAAGCTGACGAACAACACAAAAATAAATAACTCACAAAGATTTCATCGGGTCTGTATCTCGAAAAAAGAAGATACAGTATTCCTATATACGACATTCAAATTATTATGATTTTTTTTCACTAAATGAACGATACATTGCGTGAAAAGATCTAAACTACGCTTCTACTTCTTTTAATTTAACCTTTCCCACTCTGTCCACTTTTAGTCGAATCTATGATAATCTATATACAAAGTCATACATCTGATTATATTGATATAATCTATGAATAATCCACTTTTACTCTCATATTTTTTTTTTTTACAAATTTATTAAAATAGATATTCATTAAGAAAATGGATAAGAAGTTTGATCTGATATCTGATTTAAAAGAGCCATTTTTTTTAATTAAATAAAAAAACATTGTTCAGGTTATTTGCTAAGAAATCCTTTGGGCCAATACTTCTGGCTTACGGAGTGGAATAGGTTAAGAATTATTTACAATTTATATGGTTTTTTCCAGCGTCGATGTGAAAACACGGATTTCTCTTGATTTCCTATAGCTGGAACAAAATATTTTTTTATTAGAACTAACCTACAATTCTCCCTCGATTTTAAAAGTTTAACGAATATTACGTTTTGCGTCGAAATTCAGCTAAGATTTTCAAATATCTTGTACGCTCAATTCTTCAGGTGAATAGAAAGAGGCGCTCGTGGTCGCAAGACATCTGTAACTTTATTAACCTTGGAGAGATTAAATCACTAGCACCACATCTTAAAGCGTATTAAGTGTGTTTATTTTCCATCTTGATGAAATATGTTTCCACAACATACATGTCGCAATATACCCATTTTACATCTCCTTTATTTTGTCATGGGGCTAAATTCTTGATCTAAGGGTCTGTATTGAGATTTTTTTATATTCAGCTTCTCAGGGTGATTGGCTCATACCCACTTCAACATATCTGCTATTTTGGTTCTTCTGGGAATTTCTGCATTATGTATACTTGTTTCGTTTACATCTCGCAGATTGATCTTAAGCATAGCTCGCTACATTGCTGACTACGTCATCTGCAGAATTATCTCTTCAATTGTTATAAATCTCCATAAAAAACAGCACAGATTTATATCTGGAGACGATGATAGTTATTTATTAGTGATTGTTTTTTACTTAAAGAATCTTATTTATGTTCGATTTCTTATTCAAGTATATATTTTAAACGAACGTATTTTTTTTGGTTTGAAACAGTAGGGAAGGTCGTCATTTCTTTTCGCTTTCTATGTTGCAGACATCTCAAGTCTAGAAACGTTCGATCGTAAAATAATGTTTCTCAACATTTCATCTCTTTTATTTTAATTTACTTATTTTTGTTCGTCTATATAATAAATGGCATAGTAAGTAGCGGCATAATCAATCGCTTGAAAATCCGAAAGTGCTTTGGACGCTTTTAGCATTTGCAATTTTATTGCACACCGCCAAAGAATTGTTTTGCTGTCGATCATAAATAAATTTTGTTTTTTTTTTCTTCTCATAATTCCACATTCGACGCGATGATTATCGGCCATTGATTGATCGCCAGCAGTTTTGGGAAATCATCGAATTTCATAAGTGGTATTATTGTATTGTGGCGATTGTCCGATTGAATCTAACCACCTGAGCCGGCGAATAGCTCGACCCACTAAACGACTCGGCTCTGATAAAGAATTGCCACTTAGTAGGAGGATGATGTACGAGTAGATGACGTGAAGAAGTCAAGAGATGCCGTTTGAAAGCGAGAATGGCCTAGAAATGTTGATGATGTGTACGTGTGTTGTGTACAATGCACTTTTTTTTCGACGTAAAAAATTAAAACACATATTTGCCCACTTAACCTTTATTCGTATTGAAAATATTAAAAGAAAAATGATTCTTTCAAAAAAAAATAAAAAATTAGGGATACTCAAAAATTAATGTGCTAAAATATGTTTTTTTTTATATTTTCAGATGTATGACTGACATGGACAGTACGGGATCTGCAGCAGCTGTTGAGAGTGCACTAGATCGGTTAAGACAGCGACGAGCTGAATTAGACGAATTATGGGCCGCGCGCAAGCTGCGTCTTGAGTTGTGTCTACGTTTAAGAATTTTTGAACGAGATGCATTGGAGGTATACTATAATCAATTTATGTAATTTAAAATATATTCATTTTTTTAACCGAACCGTGTACTTTTCAGGTTTCATCCCAACTTGAAATGTGGGCTGAAGAATTACAACACAGCGAGCCGACAAGAGACATGCAGCAGGCCGAACAATTACTGAGATTGCATAATGAAAGTGTAACACAAATGCAAAACACTACTTACCAGGTTAGCATATAAAGTTTTTCGTTACAACATTTAAAGAATATGTATTCCCATACCGACTAACTAAATAACGAGTTAATGTAATTGCCGCAATCATCATTAATGTAACAGCAGTAATGCCAAATGTAAATGTGGACGGTCAATCAATTTACTTTTATATGGGAAGGTCACATTATCAAATTGTAAATTTTCTCAATGGAATATTTCATTAACCGCTGATGTGTTTGTTTTTTTCAAGGTGCTCGAACAAGGTCAGGAATTAGCTAGTGTTTTAGATTCGTCTGTAGTATGTGTTATGGCGGATTCACAATTCAATGCAATGAGTCGGGTTCAAGCTCAAATAGATTTTTTGAACGAGCGTGAAATGGACTTGGTGGACATGGCCGAAAAGAAACGAATCAAATTGGAACAGTGCGTGCAATTAGGACAATATCAAAATGATGCTCAACAAGACATAAGCTGGATTAGAAATTGTGAAGCGATGTTAGCCGCAACGTTTTGCGTTCCCATGGCGTTATCCGACTCTGAAAGATTACGTCATGAACACGATAAGTTTCAGGCGGCCGTCGAAAGGACGCATGCCAGTGCCGTGCAAGTGAAATACAGAGCCGATGCACTCATAAACGCTAACCATTATGATCCACAAACTATTAGGTAAATAAATTAATTTAATTTAATATATTTATTTATCGGAAATCACTAGACCGGGAATAATATACGTTTAATTTACAGAGACATATCTGATGAGGTGACCAAGAGATGGCAACATTTAGTTACGCTCGCAGAAGAACGCCATAAACTCGTTACGGCTAGCCTTAATTTTTATAAAACGGCCGAACAAGTCTGCTCCGTTCTGGATTCGTTAGAACGGGAATATAAGAGAGATGAGGATTGGTGCGGCGGTGCTTCCGCTCCCGGCGAGGTCTCTAAAACACCTACTACGGACAAAGCATCACAAGTATAACGCACTAACACATAATATTATGATAATCATTCGATTGAATAAAAATAATAATAATAAATATGATTGTTTTTTAGGTATCTCAATTGATCGGAAAGCACCAGGAACAAAAGGAGGCTTTTCTTAAAGCCTGTACGTTAGCTCGCAGAACTGCCGAGACGTTTCTTAAATACGCGGCGAGAAGTGCAAGAGTATGTTCTCGGGCTCTGTCCACTACGCCTCCATCTTATGATGCACATGTTCGCTCAATTTTGGATGCGTTACTTGCTCAAGAAAATAATGTACAAATCATTTCTAATTATTTATAATATATGTCTCAATGCGATTCATAAATATAAATGTTATTTAATTTTCAGGTACTGGTACATTGGACAATTCGTAAAAAGCGTCTTGATCAATGCCAGCAATTTGTCCTTTTCGAACGGTCCGCACGCCAAGCTATCGATTGGATTCAAGATACCGGTGAAAAATATTTAGCAGCTCGTCGTGCGACGTCCGCGTCGAATACACAAGGATCCCAGCTAACCACTAATGCCCCGGAAGTATCGATGAATTCGGCCGACGGTGAACGATTAGTTAGAGAACAAGCTGAATTCAGAGGAACGGCCAGAGAGAGTAAGGAGAGGGTCAAACTGCTGACCCAGCTCGCCGACGGTCTCGTCGACAAAGGTCATGCACATGCAGCTCATATCAAGCTATGGGTTGCTGCCGTCGATTCGAGGTTATATTTATATCCTATTATAGTCAAAATAATATATTAACGAGTTTAAATTAACGTCGATTATATATTTTCAGATACAAAGAGTTTAGTAACAGTATGGAATTGTATCGTGCTCAATTTGGCGCTGCTTCTTCATCGCACGAGGGCAGTGCGACGTCGGTCGGTTCAGGTTCTTCCGGTATCGGATCAAGCGTTACTGCCGCATCCGAATGCTCGGATCCACCTTTGGATTCGAGATTAGCGACACATCCGACTAAGGATTTGAACGAAGAGAAGCGCAGAAGTGCTAGACGCAAAGAGTGAGTTTACATCATGTAAAATTCTACGATTGGATATTTTTATCGATTTTATTTTATTTATTCGCAGATTTATTATGGCGGAATTATTACAAACCGAGAGGACTTATGTCAAAGATTTAGAAACATGCATCAAATCGTTTTTGCTTGAGATGAAATCGAATCCGTCGTCTGTCCCCCCTGCAATCAGCGGAAAGGAAGAGACAATATTCGGTAACATTGAAGAGATATATCGTTTCCATAATAATATATTTTTAACGGAATTAGAAAAATATGAAACCATGCCGGAAGATGTCGGACATTGTTTCGTGACATGGGCGGCAAAGTTCGATATGTACGTATTTTATTGCAAAAATAAACCAGATTCCAATAGTCTTTTGGTGCAACATTCCGGATCATATTTTGAAGATTTGCAACATAAACATAAGGTATGTGTTTAATTCAAAATTATCTGCATTGACGCAATTTACGTTTACAATTTTTTATAAATCGTATGATATTCTTGTAACACAGATGGAGCATCCGATAGCAGCTTACCTTATCAAACCTGTACAACGTATCACTAAATATCAACTGCTATTAAAAGATTTACAAGGTTGCTGTATAGAAGGACAAGGAGAAATAAAGGTAAATGTCAATAAATATGTACTCATAATGCTTAAGTAATCCAACATAATATTTTTTATTTATTTTAGGACGGTCTTGAAGTAATGGTTGCCGTTCCGAAGAAAGCCAACGATGCCATGCATTTATCGTTGGTTGAAGGATTACCAAATGATGTTCAAGGCGGAGCACTCGGCGAAGTGTTATTACAAGATGCTTTTCTCACATGGGAATCGAGAGGTCTCGTACGAAAGGGCAGAGAAAGACGCGCATTCCTATTTGAAATGTACTTATTATTAGCTAAAGAAGTTAAAGACTCTCACGGAAAAGCAAAATACATATATAAAAACAGACTAACGGTATGCATTTCATTAAATGTGGATGCACAATGCAGATATGTTAGATATTTAATTTTCATTTAACTTTTTAGACATCGGAATTAAGGGTTACGGAACACATAGAAGGCGATGAATGTAAATTTGCGGTGTGGACAGGCCATGTGCCCGTTATAAGCGATTATCGATTGGTGTTGCGTGCTCCGTCCTTGGATGTTAAACAGCAATGGGTGAAAAGGTTACGCGAAGAAACATATTTCATTTCCTCTCTGCCATTACATATGCCGAAGAGTCCTGCTAAGGTCAAACCATTACAAAACCAGAGATCCAGCAGGTAATTTTAAATATATATAGCCGAGATCTGAACCAACGTTTGAATTATATCGGACCGTCAATAGATGTTGCGGCGCCATTTTAATGTTTTATAATTTTTTAGGGACTTCGAGGAATGCACTTCGCTCGACGAGAGCGTCGAGAATTTGGATAGAAACTCTCTCGCTTCATTCGGCAGCGGCAATACAACAGACTCCGATAAGGTAGGATACGGATTATTCTATATCGAATTCGATATGTTATCTTGAAAAATATCTGATGACAATGTATAATAATCATTAAATTATTGATATTGTTATCGGAGTATAATCGGTTATAATTATCCGAATTAAAAAATGCACCCAATTATTTATTTAATTGTAATTACTAGTACTAAATATTTTTGACAACTTTGATAGATGTCTCATAATTATTTTCAATATCGATAGTTGGGTTCAAACAATTAGAATTTGTTAAATTATGAGTTGTTTCCGTATTCATTTTATGTTATGAAGTTTTAATTATTTTTTTTGTATCTGTCAATAGCTTATTTTATCTATATCGGATTTTTGTCCAAATATATATTTGTTGTCAGAAACTTATTCGGAACTAATGGGTGGAAATCAATACAGCAAAAATACCGAGATCAACTCTTTGTGTTCCAAGTTGGACATAAAAATATTTGCTCGACTTATCACATGATCAAAAAAGTTTTTGCAGCACCAGTATTGAGATATTGAA
The DNA here is from genome assembly GCA_022495035.1 of Philopotamus ludificatus. Classification (NCBI taxonomy): domain Eukaryota; kingdom Metazoa; phylum Arthropoda; class Insecta; order Trichoptera; family Philopotamidae; genus Philopotamus; species Philopotamus ludificatus. Next base: position 18,876 of record JAGXCT010034674.1, read on the forward strand.
TTGCTAAAAAAAATATAAGATTTCCAATATGTATATAAATAATTTAGTGTCGGGGATGTCAACCTTTTCAGACGTGAATTTCAGTTTATTATTAAAATTGTGTATTTATTAATTGTGCGATCGTAGTTTTTATTTAAAAAATATTTCCAAAGAAATAACATTATGGGTATCATTTTTTATTTCATTGATCTAAAACAGTGGTTTCCAAACTTACTATCAACCAAAAACATGACTAAGAACCCACAAGTTAATTAACCAAGGGCGGCTCGTACATATACACTGCAGAACTGCAGCACCCACCCTTAAGTAAATTGAGTGCCTATCGAAAATATAAATATAATTTATATTTATTAATCTGGATGGTGCCTAATCCGGCCATGCGAGCTTGTAGCGGGGGCGGGGGGGGGGCTTTAGCCGCTAAGCGCTGTGTTGCGCTGCGACTGGGTGCAGTCATACTGACTCACAGCTTCTTTGAGCTTTGGGCTGATTATCCCTTTTTATTATTGCTAATATTGCAATATTGAATTATTTCTGCCAAAACGTTCCAAAAAAATGTATTTTGTTGCTTTAATTATAGTAAAAACATCAAACTATTTTTATATTTTTGTTTTTCAACCTATTTCGGTACATTTTTTTCACTTTTACACAAAAAAATCGTATTGCATGTAAAGTCGTAAAATGCATTGAAAATCTACTATCAAGCTATAGCAAAGTAAGAATGCAATTGGAATAAAATAAGCTACTTAGTTATCCTTTTGTAATAGATGAGAAGATACAATAATAAAGCTGTGATTTATTTAAGCGCGCGTCTGGGTTCACACGAATACGCGTGAGCGCGGAAATTGGAACGCTTCTGCATGACGCGTATACTCGTCAACGCGCATGAAGTGGTTAATATTCTGCAGCACCCCCAAATATTTTACCCACCAGCCGCGACTGAAATGAACTAACTCTACATAATTACATAATAAAAAAAATACGAATAGACTGATGCCATTAATAGTAAATGGTGACGTTAAAATAAAGTATTTTCATATTTAACACTTTATGAGCCGCAAGGTTTTACATCAAACCTAGCCTGGAAGCCGCATGGTTTTCAAGAAATTTACAAAATATTAAGATCTTTAGAAGAAATTCCATAACTTTATAATGTATCAATCTGTGGTCAAATAGTAGAATTACATTGTGCAT
>JAGXCT010034675.1:0-34265 GCA_022495035.1 Philopotamus ludificatus
ATCTGAATACTATCTGCGCTTATTGGCAATTAACTTCAACAATCATAATTTGATTCTAATTACCTCCAAGCTATGACGGGTCTTCATCATTGGGTCATATATCATTGTTTAATTTTAAAAAAATCATGAATTTTTAGAAAAAAATTCGGGACGAATGAGTTAATGAAGTCTTATTCGCCTAGCTGAAATGAATAAGCATGTTTTTGCGCGGTTTTTTAACATATCCCTGCATTTTGTATGAGCGCCATGCCTTTTTTTACGCGATGTTATATTTACGGGAATGTATCCCATGCCTTTTTTACGCGGTGTTATATTTACGGGAATGTATTTGATGATTTTGTATCAGCTTAATGTCTTGTTTGCGCGTTTTTTCATGGAATGTCGAAATATACGTATATTTTACCATTTTAGTGGCACGAGGTTTTAACCCTTTCCACTCCCAATTTATTTTACATTGATAAAATTAATAAGAAACACCTATAGAATTTGTCCATTATCCTGTTCAATAAAAGATATTTTTTCAAATAAATAAATAAAATAAGCGAAGACTGTAATGTCGTCATTACAAAAAATAAAGTCAGTAAAAGCAATTATTAAATAATATATAAATTATATTTCAGTGGCCACGCATGGCCTTACGGTATTTGCGTCGTAGTTTTGTACCGTAGGCCACCGGTGGCCTTACGGTATTGAAGCGGTTAAATCAATATTTACCCTTTAAATGCCAAGGGCCGATTTAATCGGCCACCGTATTTATTTTGTCTAAATTTATTTTGATATTAACACTTTATGAGCCGTTCACGCCAATAGGCGTGATTTTGTAGCCAAGCGTTATGAGCCGCTCACGCCTTCTGGCTTGAGAGCCATACCCCCACTTGCCATTTTTTTTCTGAAAACGATGCACAATGTAATTCTACTATTTGACCACAGATGAATACAGGTGCATGTTAGCTTGGATTATCATTACATGAAACCATGCGACCCCTAGGCTAGGTTTGATATAAAACCTTGCGGCTCATAGAGTGTTAATTTTTTAGGGATCTTCTCGTTATTCCAATTTTAATGTTAATATTTGTACCAGATTTTTGCTGTAGTAATGTTCAAAAGCACAGATTATTTACAAGTCTAATGGCTGCAGATTCACTAGTACAGTTTGGAGGGGAAAGGCTAATTTTACATTCCTCAGTGTTGAATTTGTTGAATGAGCAGGGCATCAGAAGGGATCGCTATACAAAAACCGCCGCAAACGCTATAGAAAAAAACGCTATAGGAGGATTGACTGTATTTATGTGGAACGTATTCACCGTGTAAAAAAGAGTTAGGTGTACAATCAAACCCGTTTTTGTGCTCTGAATAGGGGCATGATAGTTTAATTTAATCAATGGAACTTATCTCTCATTTTTACATGTGCACTGTATATTTTTTTTTAACACGGAACCATAGAATGTATCTTTCTAGCAAAGTGACCATTGTAAAAATTTAGATCACGAATGATTATGCCTTGCAGCCATAAAACTAATCACCAATTCTACGAATCATTCTATGCGCATGGGTTTTACCCTAAATAAAATTTAAGTTATGCAAATAAAGGTATGAACTATCGTTAACATTTCATGAGATTAAAAATATTTAACGACTTCCTTTTTTTTACATGTTTAAAGCGATAGTCATCAATTTGTTTCACATGTAATAATAAACTTTTTCGCTTACCATAATCATTCTTGTGACATACGACACTTGTCTGAATTTTTTATGCGAAAAAATCTCTGGGGATTTTGTCCAGTATCTATATATTATATCTCTCGTGTGTTGCGCAATATTTTATATGAAAAAAAAAACACAATTGATAGCGCTTACGACCTCAATACGATAAGAGTATGTATAAAAGCTTGAGATAAAAATATTTATTAATATGTCATGCAAAGTAGCGTCATGCATCATTTTCTAATGCTAATATCGCATATTGCAACGTGTCATTCTCGTGTTTGGAAAGTGAAACTCTACTGTATAAACAAATTGCATAGATTTTGTATAAACGAATGTAGAAAAAAATGGCGTAGTTTCTTCCGAGGCCGCGTTGTTTAGAGGCTATTGTCGATACAGTGTCTGCACGGCGTCTGTCAACATTGTTGACACCGGTGAACCAACGTTGACGACCGCTGGCCGGTGAGACAAAGAGCACTTGAAGGCGGAGTGATTGACGTTGCAGCGTTTATCCATTTAATTTGCTTACATCTAAAGTCGTGTCCTCTTATCTTGACAGAGTGCAACTCCTCTGTGCGATTCTGCACCAATGCGCTCGCACCGTGGCCGACACTAAAACTTTTCATAAAATTATATATATTTTTTTTTGTATATAAAATCCTTTAGCTGCTAAACAACGATATATCGTCGTTTAGCTATATTTAAGTAATACAAATTTTCTTTCAGTTCATTTTAGCGCGTTGATTTACATTTTCCATTTTCTATTACAGTATAAGAAGTATAAACTATCCCCCTTTCTAGGGAACATAATCCGGGGGAAATGGAATCTACCCCATTTCCGGGTAGATTCTATTACTTGAAATTGAGTTAACATCATTACTGTTTAGCTGTTTTTTTTTTTAGATTTAAATCGAAAAACGTAAATTCTGCTAACACAAATAACGCCTAGTTATAAACCTACTATAAGCGCTATAGGAAGGCTGATTGTAAATGGCAATTAATTTAACAACGACATTCAGTTGCTTCAACGATATATCGTCGCTAAGGGATTGAAAATTTAAAATCATAAAATCTGGTATTAATTTGAAAGACTTAAATATAATTCGCTGCTAGTAAAATAACTTTTTAATGTTTAAGAAAAATTGAAAATTATTTCATCCAGTAAGTTAATAAATCTGCAAATGGAAAAATGTAGCTAAAACTCAAATTACTTAGGTTCTAGATATTCTCATAAATCGAAACATTATTTTACAAAGCTTCTAACACGTGTCTCTAGCGCTTGCGTTGTTTAGCAGTTGTCACACCGGCGTGACTATAGTGATTAGAGTGTTAAACGATTCCATTGTAGTTTTGATGTTATGATTATAACTTTACTAAAAGGAATTTCAAAGGCAATTATGGAGTTCTGCTTAGACAAGATCCTTATACTGGTCTCGTCGAGATCAAGGACTACAAAAAATAGCACAAATACAAAAGATAGCACATGGATGAGCTGGAAGTCATGATATCATCGATATGGTACTCTTCTTCTACATCCAGAAGTCTTATAACTGCATGGAATACAGTAAACCTTCCTATAACGTGGAACCTATCTTGGCGGGTTAAGGTTTTTCAATTTAATTTTTTTTATTTGAAGGAAATCAGTAAATCAAATATTTTTTATTTTTTTTTATTTATTTTACGTGTTAACCAGCGCAATGAGCGATATCTTTTCGTATTTTCGCTGACGTTCTTCGCGTTGATCTTCCCGCAACTTGCAGGTAGGGAAGATCAACGCGACATTTTATTAGTTAAATTGATAAAACTAGTGTTTTAAATAAAATACGTTATAGGGGGGGATCGACGTTATAGAAAAAAACCGCTGCAAACGTTATAGAGTGTACGTTATAGAGGGTATTACTAGAAACTATAAATGTGTTTATCCATCATTGTATAAAGAGCATGTTCATGCTACTCAAGAATAATAGAAAAAAATCTACTGACAGAAAAGAGATAGCATAGATATCTGCAGCGATCTACAGCTTCTACATAATGATAAAAAAAACTTCTTGAATACAAGATCTGTCTGATATTTCGTATTAATTCTTTAACCAATAATAAAAAGCTAGAAAAGAAGCAAACCTTGACCTTTACTTTTAAACCTGGACTGCTTTAATGATGTAGGACAGTTACTCACAGAAAAGACTTATGGTTAATAAGCCTTCTTGTCTCCTTGGAAGAAAGGAAGACAACGGTTAGAGTGATACAACGGGACGCTGCATCATTTAAATTTACCGGAAGATGGAGCGACGTGGCGACAGACCGGATAAAATGGAGAAGGGTGTTGGATGAGGTCAGGGCTCCACAATAGGGCTGTCGCACCTCTGATGATGATGATGAAGTGGTTGCGGAAGGATAGCAACTAGATCAGCCTTGAAGACTTTTTGTCTCGTCGTGGACAGGGAGTAGTTCGTTTCAAGAACAAAGGATGAAACACGCAGTCGCTTAACGTCCGAACACGGACACGACATCTCAAGAAGAAGAAGAGATGTTTTAATTGTTTCTTAAATATGAATTGGTCCACGCTTTGAGAATGCTTTCGTCACTTGCGATTTGAGGTACACGTTGAACTTTAGCAATATCTGCCGGGCTGTGGGCAAATCGTGTGCGATCTAGCCACGGCCCCGTGGCTTCGGGTTTGGTGAGGTCGGATCAGGAAGCTCGGCCCGCTCCCATAACTATTCCGGCCGACTTTTATTGGTGGACCGAGCCCGCGGACCACCTGCACTCCGTATGACTGATCATGTCCCCGCGCCCAATCACTTTCCCCTGCACGCCTCTGGTATCGATCACGTACCACGGCCGACCTCCTCCAGTGGATCGTCGAATTATCAAGATGCTTCCGTTTAAACAAACAACACATTATTCATCCACCGCTTTCATATTCCGGCCAAATGTTATCGAGCGTATTCTTTCGCGGGCACGGATAACATCTACAAGTGGTAAAGTTCAGCCTCGTATAAAACGATTAATCCTCGTTACTTGGCACCACTTCAATTTTCGTCGCGGCGCCTTTATATTTTTCACTCGTTTTCACGACCACCGCTTCAGTCGTTTCTCTATTTTACGGCCCCCTTTCTTGTCGTTTCAGTCACCCTCGCACTTTCCACCTATACACCGCGATATCTTTGAAGGAATGCACAAAAGAGGGTAGACAATAAAACATCACTAAGCATGGAAATGTCCGTCGGCTTAATCACTTTTCCGATACCGCATTCATCGACGTACTTTTCAAGGATTTCCGTAAATTTTTAATGATGTTATCTTACGAGATAATGTTGCCATGAATCAAAAGATCATCTACATGACAAAGCGCACCTGTCCTCGCTCCGGCAGACGTCAGCCAATTTGCAGAGATCTGCGACATTGAAGCATACCTACTTCCGGTCATATCTGGCTTTGTGAGCTGATCGTCGTCGTCTGGCGAGGTTGGTCGCAGGATTTATGTCGGGGGGTGGTTTCCAGGGTCGGGGGCGGCGCCCCCAGCACGCACATCCAGCTTTCACGGCCGTCCGGGATCAATACAATCGTCTGGGCCAAACTGTCTCTACTACAACTTACTATACTATTCTAACCAACAGCTGTCTGATGTCAGATAGAATCTGAAAATTGAAAAAAATAAACAAACGTGATAAAATCAACGATGATCACGTTGACACTGTGTTCGAGGGTGTTGCTATCAATATTATACTTAAATAAAATATGATTCAATTTTTAAAAAAATCAACGATATATCGTTGTCCAACATTTTTGAAGTATAATATTTAAAATGCAGTATATTCATCATTAATCCGTTTCTAAGGGTCCAAAAAATATGACTTAGGTAGTTGAAGCGGAATAGATGATAAATTATTATTGCATACTAATAAAACATCTTCTTTAATCCGTTCTTCATATCTTAGGGGGGTGACTCTATTTTTGAGTCGTGTGGAAGATCTCTCTCCACCTTAAATGCTTCTGGGGCATTTGAAGTGGGTTTAATGAGTTCCTCAAATGTTACCAAGTACTACTAGTCTCAATATTTTATTTGAATCGCGTCTTAAGATATATCCTAGAAAGTCTAGGACGCGAGCAAGGTAGATCAATCAGAGACGCTCAGTTATTTTTAGTTCTGAAAGGATACTGACGTTAGCAAAAGGACACCAAAGCTAATAAAGATATATAATAATAAAATTTCGTTCAAAGGGGCTCTTTCAGCGTTTTAAGTCAAGATACTGATAAATTCTCCAGTAATATCTTGACATTTTTTTAAAAAATATGATTAATACAAGAATAAAAATAGTTATTCATAAATATGATCGATATTTTGGATTTTTGAACTATTCAATATGATGCGTAAACGACTGAACTCTCGCGGCACATGTTTCACTTGCACTCGGCACATCGTACTGGATGCGAGCGAGAAAAAACAGAAACAATATTTTTATTTTTTTTATTTTTTCGCACTTGCAAACAATAAAGTATTTTTTCGCAATTGCAAACAATGACTAATAAAAATATTTATTCTTTAGACTTTTCTGGACAAATAAAAAATTTTGCGACATGTGGGATTTATATCGAAATAGTTATTCGAGATGTCCCCAATCGCACGGCTAAGTTTAATAATTTGGTAGCTTGATTCAAAATTGAACTTGTCTAATCACGATGTTTAAAAATACAGTGGAATCCCCAATTACACTACCCCTAATTACGCGCTGAGTTGAAATATTCGCCGCAAATCCCCCAATTGCGCGGTCGCACTCACATACAGTCAAACACAGTTTAGCGTCTGTGTATTCAACACGTGCCAGGCTATACGGCCACAGCCAGACGGCTTCTTTCCCCCAATTACACGACTCCAAATAACACGGTCCCGATTTTAATGATAGTAGGGGTTTAACTGTACTTCTATTTCTTCAGGTGCCTTGCTTGTTTTCGGATGTAGGCAATCTATTTCTTGCTTTCTTCATACATTTGTCGATTTTTGGAAAGCTGAAATAATTCTAGACCTCCCTTCTTTCTTCCCAACCATCGTTTAGTTTACCTCTCCTAAGACTTAGACTTAGGAAAACGAGGATTAAATAGACTCTTACTTGGGAATTATCTACGTAAAGAAATACTATTACTAAATGCAACTCAAGCTCACTATAAAATAATGCTTTTGTAGACATTACTAGTTGAGTGTTAATCTGTCTTTCATTGATTTGTTTTCAGGATTATCTGACGATATGTATTAATTTCAATTAACAAAAATACAATGAGCGCTCAATCTATTAATATTTATAATGACAATATTTCGTTTGATTTTTCGTTTCATTCCAATTTTTTTATTATAAATATCGAGCATTGTTCCATTTAAACTTGTTTAAAATTATATCTTTAGTTCTAAAATCAGCATAATGTACAAAACACGGTGAATACTGAGCACTATTCACAGATTAGAATAGACAAGGGTACGACAGAATGACACAGCATCATGCATTATGCAGCTTTCAAACTTCCGAATAATCCAACTCTCGAACCTATCGCCGCATTGGCCGTACAACATTATCGGAAAATACTTAAGAATTTTCCTCTGATATTATTAAAAATTCACCCATAGATATTGGCTTACAATACATGTAATTTTCAGGAGTTTCTCTAAGAATTATACGTATATATATATACTGAAGCCTTAACCCCCCGTTGAATAATGTATGTACCTACCTACGATCTTATCTAGTCTCGTGTTCTATATTAAATTATTTTCCCCCTCGCTGGCTCGAAATTTACTTTGATTTTCTGTGCCAAAAATACGTAGAAAGTTGTACACACACACACTTTCATTGAAAATCGTTCGTACAATACGTAATGCTTGTACCTAGGATTTGAACGTGTTTGCTGAGGTTTACTGCATTGCAGTTACTGCGGTGCATTACATATTTAACCGAAATATTGATCTTGTGCTAAGCGATAACTTGCGAATAATATTAATATTTAACGGACATGCAATGTCTGCGAATTATCGCCAAATGCGGTCGGAAATATTTCAGAAATGCAGTGTGTCGACAATCCTTTCGGCGTGTTAGAACCAGAACAACGGTATGAATAAATGTCGGTGATTAGGAATGTTGAAACCCTGTCAGTGGTTTATTAGACAGCTGCTGGATACAAAGGACAGCGAATTAATTCTGCATTTTTTCAGTTGCGGAACGTATCCCTCGTTTTTATACGTGCGCCATACATTTTTTAACGCGCTCTTCTGCATCAAATATTGTTACATAACGATGAATATTATTGTATGCATCTCATCTAGAGTGAAGAACATTAATTTTGCATTTTATTACGCAGTCACTGCGTCTGACGTTCAAATCAATGTTAAAATACGTATTTTAATTAATGTTTAGCACAAGATTTTGCATTAATTCAATCAGCTTTCACGCGGATGTCAAGGTGTCACGCAGTCTATAATTCTATGACTTTAGTGAAATGCAGAAAATGCACATAAACTCGTCAAGCTCACTGACATGACTTGCATGGTTTATTTTCTCATTGATTTTATTTTATGGAAAGCTTTCATGCCGATTGGAAATAACTCCGGATTGTTGTGATGACTAATGAAAAGTTACGAATCGATAGGTAGCGAATTTGTTTGCTCGTTTCGGTATTGCAAGGGCGCTTGTGCCCTTCTACGACTGTCGACGGGCGCTATGGCGACCGTTTCGTGTGGGTCGACGTAATTAGCAATGTATTGCGATTATAGAGCGATCGATTAGATAAAACTTGATCTTGTAATACACGTGTACTTGTCGTGGATGTCGTTCTGCGTTATGGTATACGCGGCAGTGGTTCTCGAGACTCATCTAGATTATTGCATTAAGATCATTGTTATCTCGCGAAAATTATTAATTAAATGAATTTTGAAGCGTTTAGAGTAGTGGATTTGAAACGTTTTTCGTTCGTAACTCTATAAACATTTAAATGTTTCCTCTTCATGGCCCGATGCTAATTACATTTCAGGAGCCCCTAATAGAATATAATTGAGGAGGGGGAGGGGGTTGTCAAGCTGTATAAGGATGAGGACGAATTATAAAAAAATAATGTATGTAACAGCTAAGAAAAAACATTAACATCTTAGGAATCATGCTCCAGCATCAAAGCATCCATATAAATCCGCCACTGGCCAGACGTATTGGTCCAAAAAATATGTGTTTTTTTAAACGTATAACAGATTAAACCCTATAGATGCTTCTTATGCATTTTCGCAAAAGATATCTTTTTTAATAAATTTTAAAAAAAATATAATGAGAGTAACTCATAGATTAGACTAAAAGTGGACAGAGTGGAAAGGGTTAATACTCAATTCTATGCTCTTGTTCTGATTTAACTGAATTTTAATTAACCAATCCGTCAACGATCCGGCTCGAAACTAACGCATGCTGGCCGATGGGGTATATTTTTTTATGAAATGAATGTATGAAAATAGACCCCAAAAAGTTCAAGTCAAGAATTGATCAATTCTTCGAAAAAAATGGATTATTCTATGAATAAAGATGGTTATTCATGATATATATTAGTAGAAAAAATGACAATAAAAGTCAATTATTATTTATATTTATTCCTTAGACTTTTTTAGACAAATACAAAAAAAGTTTGTGACATGTAGGATTTATATTAAAAGAGTTATTCGAGAAAAATCAAAAACTTGGGGTTCCAAATAGACCCCATCGGCACGGCTAGGTATATTTTTGGCATCAACTAAATGTATATTTTTGTAAATGATGAAACAATTATTTTTTTATTACTTTAAAAATTTATTTATTTTTTTTACTTAAATACTTAGATAAATGAAATAAATGTTTTCTTAATAACAACACCGTTATGATATGTCAGCCTCCGTATTCTTTTTATATCCATAAATGAAAAGAAAAACATGAAACGACGACATTTTTCAAACATATTAAGGCAAAATCACTAAAGCGCCATATCGAAAGGGTTTGAAAGATTGCAAAAAAGAGTTAGTGGTAAAATATATTTAAAAAGGACTACTATGAAGGCAATAAATTTAATATCAATCTATAAATAAATAAAAAAAAATGAGGGAAAAGGAAATTCCATTCATATTTTGATGATACCGCGTAAAAAAAATCACTTTAGTTAATATATATTTATTATATTTTCGTTGTACAAAATTTCGTGGTCATAAGCGTGGCTTATGATGTCGTTCATAGAATTGTTTTTTCAAATAATGTTATTTTTGAAGAAAAAAAACAAAACTACATGCCTATTGATTATGAACAGACTATTATTATTTATAGTCTATTTCCAATTACCTGGCAATAAAATTATTAAAAGGCTAGGTATAGTGAGTGAATTATTATATATCTATATTATAAATTTTCACATGTTTTTGATATCTTTATTCATTCTTTATTCCATTGTCCATTCGATAGATTCATGAATAATTACACGAAAAACCGTGTTAAAAAGTGATAGAACTCATACAAAAATTTAATATTAGTTTCCAACATTTTAAAAACCGTGTAATTCTAGAAAAGAACCACATTATGGTATAAAAATTCGTGTAAAAATGAAAACCTAACAAATAAATTATACAGACTATTAATATTATTCATACATATGTATTTTATTTAAGCAAAAAATAATACTCGTCTAATGTGTAACCGTGTAAAAAACGAGTTTAGTCTACAGTGGCCTATTATTTTAAATGGTTTTGAAATAATACACTACATTTAAAAAAAATGATTTATTCTAACGTGATTCGTAAAATCACAAAATGATAGATATCTTAATAACAAGATATTCAACAACACTTGACTGTAATAACAATCGAAAAGCTTCATTATCTAGCACATTAGACTTTCTAGAGATGAATGAAAGCGCTCTAAGTCTAGTCTATAATTAATATCAAGTAACGATGAATAATATTAATTTTTAACAATTAAAATTCTATCGCTTAAATAATATTGAGAGTTTTCATTTTTACATATTTTTCACTATTCAAATAATTCGAGTTTTTTTTCCAATTTAGGGAATGGATCTTAAATCTGTATAGAACGTATTTACCGTAAGTGTATTAAAAATCAAATATTAAAATTTAAACAAAAACCATTTTATTTGCCAAATGATTATAAGCATGCTATAGAAATCAATAGTCGGCTCATAACTACATGGCAGTAAAAATATTTTATTTTACATTTTTTTCATTTTTACTATATTCAAGACGTTGATTTTTCTTTATTTAATGTGTTTTACTGATCTCTTATGATAGTTCAATGCTTCTAGCCAGTATTAAATACAACGATATATCGTTGTTTAGCAGTCACGGAATTAATATTCGTTTTTTTCTGTCATAGAAATTATTTATATAATAGATATTCTAAAATACCTACTCGATCTGTTGTTTTCTCCGACAATTTCATAAATCTTTATTGAACATTACTAGTCCGGAATATTAGTAATTTATTAATTTAAAAAATAATTATGAAGATACCCACTACATATGTTCTGAATATGGTCTCGTAGAAAATTTACGATTGTTTGTAACGTAATACGTCGACCATTTTATGATATCGACGCCAATTTGCGCGACGACCATTTTCAAAAACGTTTCTTCGCGAGAGAGCGGCCCGTTTCGCCATAAATGTACGGTGTCGGCGCGTTTTAATAATAATTTATTTTAATTTACATCATTTGCCGTAAATGGCGACATCGGTTTTAATGTAAACATGCAGATAAACATCGAATGGTAATCTTGAAATTATCCGACAAAGGTCAACATCGCAGATTTTTTTTTTGTTCACCCATTGTAAACTGATACGCATAGAACTGGTTTAATCAAATTATCTCTACGATAATTAGCCGCCCTGCATTATTTATTGTAAAATTTATATTTTTTCCTTTTTTTCAGGTGCGTGAACTGGTCGAGAGATGCAACTGTCCCACGCAGTTCCCCATGATCAGAGTGTCCGAGGGAAAGTACAGAATCGGCGACACCAAGGTCCTGATCTTCGTCAGGGTAAGTACACTGAACTCCCCCCTTATTTGCATAAGTGTATGCAAATGCTTACATCCTGGATCATAATTTAATATCGGGTCATCGACAGAGTTCATAAAGTATTCTCATCAGCTTCTCAATATTAATATAAATTTTAATCATGTTTTATATTTTTGAATCCGCCATTAAATATGGCCATTTGCTTCAAGTAGAAACGTCACGACGATAACGTTTAATGGTATAATAACTGAAACTTGATAAATTCGAACATTACTTTGAATTTACACGGTTTACTTTAACTATTTAAAATTAATATAATATCCGATGTGATCTCCGATAAAAAGTAGAAGACGTTTAGCCTCACACCCTAGAATACTTGCACCAAGAAATCATTATTTAGAAAAATCCAGCGTAGTTAAAAGCCAGAAAAGAAATTTATTTCCCCCTCATCCCTGCTGTATTCTTATTTAACTAATTATCCTTTGAATCGCTTCCATCAATATTATCTGACGTCATACGAAAGTACATCCGGAATTCAAATTTTTAAACTCAGTTGAAATCGATTGCAGTGTCAAAAAAGGCCGATCAAATAATAAAATACATTATGCTTCGTGCTACAATAAATTAAATATGCAACGAAATGTTTCGTACCACTGTACAATGGCGTTGTAGCATTTTTTTCGAAATAATTTACCTTATTAGGATTTATGTCGTCGATAACAATCGTTGTTAGCATTTCTCGCATGAACAACGATATATCGTTGTTTAACATACAAAGAGTTAAACATAAAAAACGAACTGAGTGTATGATTTAAATAATAATTTCTTCAGTACTACAGATCAGAATAATAGGTTAGAGTTCTACTCTATGACTATTTCCCATTTTATTCAAAGACTTGTTCGAGAACGAATTAAGAATGGAATGAATTAAATCATTTTTTTTATTGCCAAGCAATTAGGAACTGACTATAGATAACTATAGCACGTTTACAATTATTTGGCATTTAAAAGTTTTTCATCAAACAATTTTCATTTGAATTTTAATCTCCATACATCCATCCCTTAATTTCGCGGTAATCAGGGTTCTCAGCAAAAAGCCGCGTAAAAAAGACATGAAGCGCATACAAATATATTTTTCTGTTTCTGGAACAAAACGGTTATAAAATCATTTGTTAAAAAAATGATGCCGTCACCAAAGTCCTCTTTTAAGATTTTCAACGTTTAGAACTATAGTAAAACCCCCAATAACGCGAAAGTTGGGACCGCGTTATTGGAACAATGCGTTATCGGGATAATGAAGCACATATATAATTTAGGGTTTCTTTCTTTCAATTCTCTGAGATTTTCTGCTTGTTACATGTTTTTTCCTTCAAATTCAACCTTTTGCATTTAAAATGAAACCTTTTGCAAATAAAATTCTTTTTAAAAATTAAATATGTATTTATCTATTTGATTAACGAAAAATTCGACCATTTAAAGATACGATAAGATTCTAAAGATGCAAGGAAATGCTTCTCCCACACCAACATTAACCCAGTGTCAAACCACGACATTGTAATAAAATTGATATTATTTGTTTATAATTATTAATTCAACGCAGGATAGGGAATTAATTAATTCTAACGCGACAATTATCTACCTAAATATTTTCGATAAAGATTCAAAAGATGCAAGGGAAAAGAGTCTTCCACACATATATACCCTCCAGTGTCAAACCATGACACTAATTTTTTTTTTTAATTGTTTTTTTATAGTTATAGTATATTTATTCAACGAAGGATAAACGGCATTACATTAATTAATTCCAACGCGCCAATTAGAGTCAGCCCTCCTATAGCGGTTCCTCTAAATCGCTGTTTTTTTTACAAAATCCCTTGTCAACCAAAGAGCATTGACCTTTATTTCGCTCGGCAATGCATTATAGATTTACGAAATATCTAAACTGATCTTAAAAATATTCGAATTTTGTAGAAAACAGAGATTTACAGAAAACGTTATAGGAGGGTTGACTGTACATACCTAAATATTTTTATAAAACATACTGAGGTAATCGGTCTCTTCCACTTACAAACCTTCTAGCCAGTGTTATAAAGTATTATCTAAATTCATAGTTTTCTTCGGACATCTATTCGACCATTAACTTAGCTCAGTCGCGGTTACTTTATCGAAAAAATAATATCGTAGCCGTGCCGATGGGGTCTATTTGGGACCCCAAGTTTTCTTGTATAAATCCTAAATGTCCCAAACTTTTTGTATTTGTCTAAAAAAATCTAAAAAATAAATATAAAACATTGATCTTTATTGTCCGCGATTGCGAAAAAAATAAAAACAACAATATTGTTTTACCATGGCACGGGCGCGATCTTTTTTTTCGCTCCGTACAGGGATTCCCGACTGGGAAAAAATGTTCGATGGCTATTTCAATTCGTAGGAAACAAATTAGATTTACACAGCTTTAAAAATCGCGCAAAAAAAACTAACGAAAAAATCGACGATCGGGTTATACACGGAATTTTAGTAATACAAATAATTATTAAATAAAAAGATATAAACACTAGGGTTAGTTTAACGCTCAGTACAATATTTTCATATCACATATATTACAAATATTAAACGCACGAACTTTATCGTCGACCTTGCACTTATGCACACACATTCTCCGACAACACCAAATCGATACGTAATATCTATTTGTTCTATGAACCGACAACGGAAATGCACTTTTTAATATTCCATTGTGACCGATCGTGATGCATGAATGCGTTTTGTATTATCTCTCCGTTTATATACATTAAAGAAAAATAATAAAAAAACTATTTATATTTATAATTATGATCACGATATGAATTTACCTTAAAAGAACTTTGTCCTAGAACATTTTAATCTCCACAAGCCGCACACCACTTCCTCCCGTTGAATTAAATGCATGTAACACAGTATACATTTATTTTAGAATCAATATAGAATAGAGGCTCCGTTTTAAGCAGGAGATTATCAGATTATCAGAATGCTTAAAATCAATATCGATGTCGTAAAGTAGGCTAAGCTGCGCTTAGAATTCTAAAGTATTACTTGCACTATGCATATTATTACGTAGGCAATCAAATAATATATTCATAAGTTATTGACTTATTATAATTGTATTTAAATACTTAATTGCGTTGTCATTGTTTTATTATTATTTTATAAAAATGCAATCGTCTTCGCGGAATTTTCCATTAATCTCTCGCGTTTAATCCAGCATTAATAATTAATATATTCAATCGTACCCTTGGCTAAGTACCAGCCTCTATAATCGCCGACTGGCGAAGAATGATTTATTAAAATTTGCATACGCGAGAGTGTCGACCGGACTGTAGGGCGCCTGCTCAGGGCCTCCGCACAGTGGGGAGAATCGTTAATTCTCCTGCCAAAAATCTGTAACTTCTTTTCTATTTGAGCTAGAATATAAATTTAAAACTTCTTCATCAAAACCTTCGTTTGAAATTAACAATATATAAAAATAACTATTTATATATTATTAAAAATAGATAGAATACGCTTTATTATGATATTCACCCAAATCTTTTTTACACGGTTTTTTACACAATTTTTTTTTTCCACCGTATGCAATGGGATGCTGTATATTCAAACATCGGGACGCAATAGCGCGCGAAATTCTAAATATGAAATATAATTGTTTCTGGGGATCTTGTTAGAACAAGTAATCCGTGTAAAAATGTAGTAAAAATATGTATTCATTTTTTTTTTGGACCTTGTTATTACTAAATCTTGTAAAAACATAGTTAAGTGTATATAAATATATAACTTCAGTCAACCCTTCTATAACGTTCAGATAGGGATCACGCTATAGAAAAAAAAACGCTTTGGAAAGTTAGGCACCCATACAAAATTTGGGGTTGGGTTTTAACTTTCTTTGCGATTGAAACAAAATCAAACATTTCACCCATTTTATATTTTCAATGACGCTCTGACGAGAGACGCTATGCAAAATACCACCGCAAACGCTATATAAAAAAACTCTATGAAGTATGAACGCTTATGGGAGGTTGACTGTACAGTAAATCCCCTATAAATCGAGATAAGGTACCACATTATATTTATTTTGGTTTGAAGAGTCAGTGCAGCAAACATTTTAATTTTCTTTTTTTTTTTACATTTTTTTTTATGACTTTTACCAGCGCAAATGACTTGACTCGCGCGATAAGCGATATCCTTTCTTATTTTGGCTGACGTAATCTTCCCGCAACTTGCGGGCAGGGAAGATCAACACGACATTTTATTAGTTAATTTTATAAAATTATAAAATATTTTTATGAAAATTCTATTTAGCGTTTTAAAATATGTACGTTATAGGGGGGTTTGACGTTATAGGAAAAAACTGCCGCAAACGTTATAGGGACGTGGGGGCTTACTGTAAATATATGATAATTTATTTCATTGAATTTGATACTACGATAATATTTCAATTGCATATTTTGATAATGGTAAAAGGAACAGGGATGAGCAACCATTTTTAACTACAAATTTATAAATGTTGTGCATGTTAGAAAATCAGGGGCGGCTCGGGACTTTAAAAACAGGTAGGGCATGGTAAGGTTGAAGTGCTAGCTTTTTTTCTACATATACATGTATTCAATGAGATCGAACCAAGAAAATAATAAGAAATATAAATTGTTCTATTGCGAAATGAAACAACAATATTTTTTATTAATATATAAAAATGTAATAAACAAAACTCTATAATAATATAATAAATAGAAATCGTTTTTTTCGAAACTCCTGTCCCCAAAGTGTGAAAAACACTAAACTTTAAATTGGCAATTGATTGAATTATAGAGACTTTAAAAGATTTTTATTAATAAGTTGAGAGAAATGCAAAATATAGTCGAAAAGTGTTTATTTTTTTAATCGGGTATAAAATATATACTAGCGGGGCACACACAGGCCTGCCCTAAAGAGAGCTTTATCCAGCAAACGAAAAGCTGCCTTCTGTATACGGTAATACGGAACTTTTCTCTTTATCTCCACTGAATGACAAAGAACAACACTCGTTTGCGTCAAAGCGGATACAAAAATGCCATAACAATATTTTTTTATTCGGAGAAATGTGTGTGGGGCAGTGCCCCGGTTGCCCCTAAGGACGAGTGGCACCTGAAGAAACTTATGATAATAGAGACACTCAATGATGAACTAAAATTCTCTCTTTATTAACAAAATACACTTCAAACAAAACATGAATAAGAAAGATAGATGAGGAAAAAGATTATTTAATGAGAAATTTGGTATTGGTTCTATGCCATCAATTGGTCTATACATTCAACCCTCCTATAACGTTTCCTGTAAATGGCTGTTTTCTACAGATTTCTAATATTTTTAAGGTCAATTTAGATATTTCGTAAATCTATAATTCATTGCTGGGCGAAATAAAGATCAAAGCTGTCTGGTTGACAAGGTATTTTGTAAAAAGGAGCGATTTAGAGGAAACGCTATAGGAGGGCTGACTATATTTGTAGATATACACGGGATAGGAATTTTTAAAAGTCAAAATGTAAAAGCTAATATTAAAAAAACATGTTTTATCCATAATTAGCATTTTTTTTTCGGAAATTGAATTTTTTTAAACATCATTTTTGGCATGATTCGCCCCACTGCGCCCCGGCACAGTGGGTATCGTCGATTTTTTTGCACTCGGGTGTACACACACGCGCTGTTTATTGCACGTGACATTTCCTACATGTGTACAATTCCATTTCGGATACGGCCGAGATACGATCGGCTCAGTTTCCGAAAACGGCATAGCCCCCGGCCACCAATTACTATTTAATTTTATTTAATATAATTTTTTTTCGTCAGCCGTACGATTTAATTTCGGCGATTCGATCGCTCCTGTCCATATTAAAAGTGATAAAATCCCCGAAGTTGATTTATACGTTTCGCTATGAATAACTTAAGACGAATATTAATTGAAAATCTTTCTCAGTCGCGATCGCGATACGCGATCGACCTCCATCCCGTCGGGTCATGCCGCCGCTTTTGACCTCTGTCAAAAAAAAAAATTAAATTAAGACAAACCTTCGACATTCCATTTTTAGGGTTGACCGACATGCTGTTATCTGATTTCGTACAAATAATCTTCATCATACGTCCAGATCGTATTAACGGCCGTGACCCGTTCGCCGCAATAAAAATTTTCAATCACGTGTGCATCAGAATTTTCCTCTCTAATTCGAACGCCGGTCGTGTACCGATGATTGTTTCCCAACAATCGATACTATTATTAATATATTATTTGCGGATAATTTTATTAATTCGCAATTGCATAAATGTGCATTCGCGCCGGATGATACTGCGAATTTGCGAAAATTATCTTATACAATTATTGCGCTGCAATATTACAGCATCACTTTTTTAATGAAATCGCCAATATTTCATACGCGTATTATATAATATGCAAAATATCAATTATTTATTACAAAAAAAAAGATTTATGCACCCTTCGAGAGTCTTATATCGACTCGATATCTCTGGTAATTATTTGCGAATTCTTGTTATTCCATTATTCAAATTATGCATAGAGTTTTGCAACCAATCGATTTGCAAGTATTCAGAATAGTGCTAAAAACTTCATAGAGTCGCATTCGAGGGTTGATTCAAAGATAAGCCTACGTTATTACTATGCGGATCCGTTTTTAACCCCTCCATAACTAAAATATATATTCTAATTATAATAATTTCATAATTTTTAAGTGTATTTTCTAATTATATGCATGATCTCTATTATTATATAATTTACTATAACATCGATTAAATATTTATTGTATTTTTGTTTTCTTAGCCGTGTTATTTAACGTCATTGATCGCTACGATGTCTCGCCATTATAAAAAAACAACGATATATCGTTGTATAGCAATCAAAGTGTTAAAACGTGTAAAAACTCATTATAGCTTTGTTACGATATTTTTAAGCCGAAAACCGAAAAATCAACCGTCCCTGACTCCTGCGATGTCTCGCAACGATATATCGTTCTTTAGCAATCAAAGGGTTAAAAACGTCATTATACCTTTATTGCATTTTTTTCTATGCCGTGATATCAACCGTCTGTGCTGCGATGTCCTGCAATCATAAAAACAACGATATATCGTTGTTTGGCAGTCGAAGCGTTAAAAACTTTTTCTTAACCTAACCGTGCCGATGGGGTCTATTTGGGACCCCAAGCTTTGATTTTTCTCGAATAACTCTTTTAATATAAATACTACATGTCACAAACTTTTTGTATTTGTCTAATCAAGTCTAAAGAATAAAATTTATTAATAATCATTGACCTTATAATATAATCAAATTAAAAACAACAATATTTGTTTCTGTAGCCCGGGCGTGATGTGTTTTCTCGGTCGGATTCGAAACGATGTGCCAAGTGCGAATGAAACGTATACTAGTGACACGTGCAGCGAGAATTTGGCGGTCGCTCTACACGCGGCATGTCCTCAGTCTGTGACAGGTCATCGTCGAGTGTGCGTGTCATGAAGATTTCATCAATATCTTGACTTGAAATGCTTGGGGTATATTCTCCATTATTTTTTTCCAAGCTCTTTAAATGTGTCTTCGCTCTTCTTGAGCGTGATTAAGAATTACTCAAAAAGTGCATTAAATTGGCAAGATATATTTATTGCCATTAATAATGAATATATTTTCTCTGAATTGGCATAATTATTTTTATCCGGTTAAATCCTTGTAACATTTTAAAATCCAACCAAAGGTATAATTTATTACACTCAAATATATTCACAAAGTTTTGTTAAAAATGTAAAATCTTTAAGCTTATAATCATTAACATCATCACAATATAAGTTTTTAATAGCACGGACGCGATTTTTTTAACGCTCCGTACCGGATATGAGCGAGAAAAAACATAGCGCATGTACAAGTGCGAGCGAGTAAAAATATTGTGCTGTGCAAGTGGAGAAATCACATGCGCCGAGCCGCATAGTGTTTACTGCGATCAATAACAGTGGTTATTAAGATGTTTGTTTTGTGAACAAAGTTGAATTCTCTTGATTATTTTTTTATTAAACCAAAGGTGAATCAAAACCAAAATTCCGTTTGATTTCCCTTTGTTATAATTAATGAACTTATGTAGAATTATTTTTGCAATTTTAACTTTATTGTAGAGATGTGACTATAACCGATCCATCACGGCGTCTTGAAACCAAGGGCTCTGACCGATGGCGTCTATTTTGTATGAAAATAGACCCCAAGCATTTCAAGTCAAGATATTGATGAAATCTTAAAAATTGAAAAATAGGAATTCATGATATATATTAGTAGAAAAATTTCAAAATATCGATCAAACGTGTGCGGTTTCACTCGCACTTGCACATGTGCGATGTTTTTTCTTGCTCGCACCTGATACAGAGCAAATAGAAACGCATATTGTGTTGTCACAATTGCTGACAATAAAGGTTATTGATTATTTATAATATTTATTCTTGAGATTTTTTTAGAAAAATACAAAAAATATATATACCCCATCGGCACGACTGGGTTAAGAAAAAGTTTTTAACCCTTTGATACGATATATCGTTGATGACGATATATCGTTGTTTTTATACTAGCAAGACCTCGCAGCAGTCAGATACATTAGACATCACGATTTGGCTAAAGGATCATTAATAAAAGTATTACAAACAGACTCTGATACTGCTTTCAGATGTGGAGGAAATTAATAGAATATTTTTAATTGCCAATTTAATTAATTAAAAAATTACAGTTCCATGTTGTTGTCCATGAAAACTGGTCCAATGATTTACACGGCACGCCGCTGATTATTTAGATTTGGTTAAGAATAAAAAGTTTATGCTCGATAATACGTATTTTATTGTTGCACAGGTATCAATTATAACAATTTTATTGCGGCACAAGATCACATTTATTGCCGGCAATGCTAACGTGTTAATTGCCCTGTCGCGGCCGCAGAGGCGGTTGTGGCCCGCGCCTCGATAACAGCCATCATCCGCAAATTGGTCGTCGGAACGTTGCAAGGGGCGTGATGACGCGTCTGCAGGGTTTTAAGCAAAAAAAATGTGAGGTTAAGTCGGTGTTATCTCGTCGTATGCAAATCTGGCTGTGCGGAATGCCGCCTCTGTAATTGAACCGGTGGCTAACGAGGTGGCGAGATAACACCTCGGCCACCGAGTCCTGGCCCTATTGTCTCCGCTGCTGCTAATTTATTCCGCAACTAGGCGAGAATTCCTAGATAGCCATCCTTTTGCGGACCCTTTCGTGCCATTTTAAGAGGGTGTGACAGATTCAAATTCATTAACACCACTGCAATGCAGTGGGATTAAAATTAATCATCCGACGGAAGAAGACGCTCGCTGGAGTCAATCGATAAGATCTCGGAGATTGATGCCGGTATTTTCCCCCCCACCGCCCATTAAAATGCAGGTATACTCGGCGACTGCTTATGCAGCAGCGTTACGCCTCCGATGTTAATGAAAGATCCTCGGGAGCAGTTGTTGAATTAATTTCTATTTACGACCCTCGGTGTTTGGCCAACGGTAATTGCTGTCAATGGCTGCCGATGGAAACTCCGGTAGTCAGGTGCTATATTTAACGACGTGCCTCCTCTCCCGTGCGCTTAATTAAAAGAGTGACACGGAATGGGCTGGGACGAGATCAAAGTTGGCAGTCGTATGTACCCCCTCCTCTCTCCAATTAAATTCTTCGGCAGACGTTTATGGCGCCACCATGGGCTTTATTGTCGTTCGCAGTTGCTACGTGTCTAAACCGTGATATCAAGATGAATTGTAATCTTGGGTCCAAATGTCCCATCCGAACCCATCTTTGTTTGTTTGCCTGTAATTGTTTTATTTATGATAGTAGCATGAATCTGGTCATATTTCTCGCAAGTATAAAAACAACGATATATCGTTGCTTGGCAATCAAAGGGTTAAATATATTCAAAAACGTCTTCAAAGGTTTTTTTTAAGCCTTGTTATTTAACGTCTGTAACTGTTGCGATATCTCGCAAGTATAAAAACAACGATATATCGTTGTTTGGCAATCAAAGGGTTATACAGGTGCAAAAACGTTATTATATGTTTATTGAATTATTTTTTCTAAGCCGTGTTGTTTAACGTCTTTGAAATCTGTCATGTCTCGCAATATCAAAACAACGATATATCGTTGTTTGGCAGCCACAGGGTTAAAAACATATTTTTTTTTATCGAAAAGTTATACTATTGTCTACAATAATCTTTATAATTGAGAACAGAATTCAAAATAAATGCATTAATCTGAAAAAAAGATCAATCAACCTGAATTTTACCTTCGGTTAAATTACACGGTACAGTGGAACCCCCAATTACACTACCTCGAATTACGCGCTGAGTTGAAATATTCGCCGCAAATCCCCCAATTGCGCGGTCGTTCACATACAGTCAAACGTTGGCTAGCGTCTGTGTATTCAACACGTGCCAGGCTATACGCACTCAGCCGGACGGCTTCACTCCCCCAATTACACGACTCCGAATAACACGGTCCCTATTTTAGTGTTAATTTAACTGTACTTCGGAATCATTTACACGGTATTTTAATTCAGCCCTCCTATAGCGTTTCCTCTAAATCCGCTGCTTTTTACAAAATTTCTTGTCAACCAAAGAGCATTGACCTTTATTTCGCTGGGCAATGTATTATAGTTTACGAAATATCTAAATTGACCTTAAAAATATTAGATTTTTGTAGAAAACAGCATTTTACAGGAAACGTTATAGGAGGGTTGACTGTATTTTTTCTAAACTTGTGTCATAGAAATACCTTATCTCTTGGCATGAAACGTAAAGTTTTTTCAGCGAGTAAGTTCTTATTAAAAAACAATAACAAATCGTATTTTTAATTATACATTTTTTATATAGAGATTTGAAATAATACGTATAATAATACAGTAAACCCCCCCATAACGTCAAATAGGTTTCATGTTATAGGGGGAGACGTAATATGGGGTGAAGGTTTTTAAATTTTAATTATATTAATATAATAATTTTATGATATTTCTAATTAGCGTTTAAAAAAACGTTATAGGAAAAAACTGTCGCAATCGTTTTAGGACGTTAGAGGCGTATACGTTATAGGGGGGTTTACTGTAGTTACATTTTTATACGATTTTTTTGCAGTTAAAATAATTGTCAGATTAATACTATTTTCAGACAACGACACTGATAAATATATTTAATGGTAAATTTCTTAAGAATTTATTTTTATATCGATATATCTCCTAAACGCAAAGAAAATCTGGTTGATCTGGTATAGTTATATGAAATTATTTTATTATGTGGGAATTAAATCGAGAACTAATAAAACTCAAGATTTATAGATTTCCGTGCTTTTATGGTAAGAAACATATATAAGAAAATTACGCAAGATTTATAACACGATCTTTGAAATCGCTGACGAAAATATTTTCCCTCGGGCACAAAAACATTTTCCGGAGAAAATACGTATTTTTTAGGCGAGCAAATAATAAAAAAAAATACTCCTCTACGATCGTCGCTATGAAAAACGTATTAGTTCATTTATCATCTCGCGATAGCGGAAGAGATAAACTTCTTTCGAGTAGTAGGAATATATGGACAGATAAAATACAGTAGATACGATCGGTCACCGACCTTTTTCGGATCAAATTTGGATTTGCATCAATGTCACACGTGCCGGTGTGACGGATGACCCCGGATGAATGTCATAATTCAATGATCTAACCATGCGATTTAATCGATCCGGCGTGACGTGGGCGAGATGGAGATGCCATCCTATGATCTTCGTCGTCTCTTCATCTCGGCGGCAAATAGAGCGGTGGACAATCCAAACAGTTGGGGATGGTTGAACGTCAATTGGAGTTGACATTGAAGGCATGTGTATATGGAGAGCGATCGAGCGTGGTGACTAACGCTCTGGGTACCACGGCCGCTGGGTCCGAATCCCATATATGGTGTTGTTTCTAACAACTGTGCTCTCAATGTGGCTCACCGGGTGAAGGTCGACTCTCGGTTGGCAAAGACCGCCGGTTCCTGACAGCCGATCGTGACTGATGATGCAGGAAGAGCCGGGAATTTCTTCTCGCATACCATTCTTCTGGCCACAATCCATCACCGAGCACCTCTTCTTCGATGACATTGGGTTATTGATCTTCTTTTTTTTACACCACCAAATTAACCGGAAATTGATCGGTATAGATCGATAGATGCGTAATTGATGCATGTATTGTACTTGCTGGAGTCCTTCTGATTGGCCTTGAGATCTAATTGAGGGCCGTCAGATCTTAAAAAGCTTTCAATCTGATATTAGAGCCGGGCTAAATCGTAGCTGGCTCTTCCCAGACTTTCGGGTCAGTCAATTTCTGACTGTCACAGTAATTTCAACGATTATCTTAAAGAGCTTAAACAATTAATCCTAGTAGTATCTTTGCACTGTTTGTGTGGGTTCATCTGTCAGGATCACAGGAACGTTCTGGGGTTCTGTCCTCGCCTGGACCTGGACCATGCTATGGGTCTTCCAGTGGAGGAACCAATCGGACACATGGATCAGCAATGCAATTTACTACAGGGAATTTGCTAGCTTTGCTCTCTTCTTCCTTTTCTTGAATAATTTTAGTTTAATTTTTAAAATTACGCGTTTCGAGAAAAAACCGCTTTTATTGCACAGATTTAACTTAACCGGAAAAACCGGTCGGTATAGGTCGATAGATGCGTAATTGATTTATGTATTGTACGCACAATGCAATTAAATCTCATGGATTCACCGCAAATTAAATCCCGGAAATTACGTTTTTTCCCATCATATACGTTTTTTAATTATACACATAGAAACGAGAGATAAAAACATTTTTTATCTTTATTTACATTCTCTGCGACAATTTATATATATTTTTATTAAATAAATTGATATTTTATTCCTTTTTTTAACAAAGTTGGAGAATAAGTATTATCAAAAATGTATGAAAACCTTAAAATTAGTCCCTAACCTGATATATAGTATTTAGTAGAATCGCCAAAAATATTCTGAAGCGAATTTCACGAGGTAGATTTCAAAGATAGGATCTTTACAAAATTAAATAGTCGTCTGAAAGATCGTCTCTTAAAGACCCCAAGCATTTTAAGTCTCGATATTAATGAATTCTTGAGCAATACCTTGAATTTTTTTTAAAAAAAAATATTATTCTACGAATGTCAGCATATCGCACCGGATGCGAGCGAAATATTGCTGTTTTTATTTTTTCACAATTGCAGATAATAAAAGTCAATGATTATTTATAATATTTGTTCTTTAGACTTTTTTAGCCAAATACAAAAAGTATATATCATGTTGAATTTATATTAACCCTTTATAGGGCAAATTCATTTTTTTTAAAAATTTTTTTATTGTTATTTACAATATTTATTGTCAATAACAATAAATTAACCAAAAAGCGTTCTCGATAACATATTACCTTACTAAGATTGACATTTCTATGGGTGCTCATGGAAATATAGATCTTAAATCGACTGGTTAATATATTAACCAATTCCAGCCTTTGCCCTATAAAGGGTTAAAAGTGTTTTTCGAGAAAAATCCAAAACTTGGGATCCCCAATAGGCACGGTTAGGTCAACATTAGAAGACAAAAAAAAAGTCCTTTCCCTCTCAACACTACTTCTATCAATTTCATTTTATTTAGCATATTTATTTAGTTCTTTAGCATATTTATTAGTTCTTTAGCATATTTTTTAGTTCTTTAGCATATTACTTTAGTTCTTTAGCATATTTATTTAGTTCTTTAGCATATTTATTTAGTTCAAAAATATAACTACTTATCAAAAATAACGAAATTAAAACTTTGGTTTCAAGGGTATTTTATAATTTAGGGAATTAATCACAGCAAATAAATGTATAACATCAGAAATATGAATAAGACTATACAGTCAACCCTTCTATAGCGTGATTCCTTCTCTATAGAAGACTAGGCGCCCATACAAAATATGGTGTTTGGTTTTATTAAATTATATTTTATAATCATAGGGCCTTTATTTCAAAAGGCAATTATTACATATTTACGAATTAACAGCAACAGTAAGCGCTATAGGAGGACTGACTGTACATCGTTTTTTGTAGTTGCCAAAACGAACACCGTGTAAATCGAGGGATATGCGTAAACGTAATTATTACGTCTACACAAATATACATCATTTTTTTCGAGTTTAAATATTTTAAATAGAAATAAGGAAACTTTTTACAAAAAACAAATGAAGAGTAAATATGTGCTTTTCTTTTCTTAAAAATGTTAATACATACAGTGATCTATCGATTTCACATACCAGATATTCCCGCATTCATCGTTTATTTTTTATAGCCTCGGCTAAACACTCATATGAATAATGTTAAACAATCAGTAGACAATAAAGTGCTAATTACTTTATCCGGTAGAAAAATATTTACGATTACATCCACTATATATGACTAAAGATAGTATGCTTTAAATATTAAACGATTTATGCTACATTCTAGAATTTCAATCACGGGAAATTATAAAACCGTACCTAACACCCAAAAAGGTACTTTTGTCTGTATTGTGAGATTGTAAAGGGATTATTCATTATTCAATTAAATTAAATATGACTAGACAATCATGCCAAAGTTTTTAATCGTTCTATTCATATATAATATGTTTCTCAAATGTTTTTGCCTTAAAATAATTATTAAGATGAATATTAGAGTATGTAAATTTCAATCTTCGTCGTTCCGACATCCTTTGCAATATTGAATCTGCCCTCTGACGTTTAAAATCTTATTCAATTTACGAGTTCGTTCAAAATGAATATTATGTTAATATTTCAGAAAGCTTTCCCTGAAACTTTCACAAGAGAATTCGCCCATAATACATTATCATCAGATTACACAGATCCATCTCGGCAATTACAGTAATTGCCCGCATTGTTTATGTAATTGCAAATTTGTTTGCTTTCACACGACCTTCGCCATTAATTGTTCTGCAATTGGTATATTGACCCGAGACCATGTGTCGTTCAGCAACCTTGCAGATTTTTCGCACATTAGTCGTCAAATCGACCTTGCCGCAGAGGTTGGCTCGCATATGCATACACCGGACTTCCTAATACCACAGCATCCCCATTTCTAATTGTCGATCGTTTCTTGTACGACAGGTTCTGCGCAGCCACGTGATGGTCCGTGTCGGCGGAGGTTGGGACACCCTCTCTCATTACTTGGACAAACACGATCCGTGCAGATGCAAGGCGCAGCATCGAGCAACTCATGCCGCCCGCGTCGTCCAGAGGTACCCTCCGGCTGCCGGATTCATGGACCTCAACGGAGCCGAGGTCCATTACGACAGGTATTATACGAAGCATCAACATAACATCCATAATTCATTCGAATGATTTAACATATCTGTTTTTTTTTTAGATCTCCGCCGCGCACGCGTAGATCTTCGGTGTCGAGCGTAGGCTCTTCGGGAGGCGGTAGCCCCCAGCACGCCCATCCGCAACTGGGTCCTCCGCAACACACGGCGGCGAGACAAAGAAGTCGCTCGCCAGCTAACCGCGGTCACACGTCTCTGCCGTACATGGGCAATACGAACGCGTTTGAAAATCACGCCTTCAATCACCTGTCCGCGGACAATGCCTATTACCAATCGAAGCTGAATCGACGCTCAGTGTCACCGAGCCCCGCCAGAAAGATCTCCGCACACAACCGCATACCGTCGCCGAAGCCGCCGCACAAGAAGCCGTTGAATCCATCGATCATACAATCGGACACATTAGTGCCGAACCCGCACAAGAACTACAGATCGCGCAGTCCGACGCCTCGACTGCCGGCGACCATCAGCAATGCCGAAATCAAGACGATATCGCCCGAAAAAGACAACGGCATCACTGGAGTGTACGATCAGACGTATCCCAGTATGACAGAGGTGGTTACCAACTTGGACGGCGTCGGCAACGGCTCCGAAAACGCTTCGGACAACGGCAGCGAGGTGTCCGACGAAGGATACAGAAGCTTAGGCATCATACAGAACGGATCTACGCAAGCATCGCCGCCTAGCACTAAAGATTCCACCGATTTGGGAATAAATATGAATAGACTGTCATTGGGTAGCCAGACTTCAACGGAGGACGCAGATATTATAGGTATAGTTCCGCTAAAAAGTCAGAAGTTCACACTTCGGTCACACTAAGGTCACACCTCGGTCAACCAGGGGAAAGGAGGACCCTGCAGTGGTCGGAAGCAACCAAACACCACGCCCTGTACTGGGCCACATGAGGCCCTGTTTAGCAGTGACGAAGCGTGCAGTCGATTCCCTTCCCGCCCTTCTTCAGCCCCTTACCACAAAACTTGCGATCGGGCCAAATTGTGCAGGTTTGCCACTCTCGCACACTCCATCGCTTACTCTTAAACCCGGGAACTACCCGCGTGTCAAGCTGGAGCTAAGATGTCTCTTCAGATGTTTCACCAGCCGAGACTACTGGCTACGCATCAGACTTGCTAATAGCCACTTTCATCAATTAGACTCGGAGAGTTCAACTGGGAGTCGTTTGCCCCTCGAAGGCAACGGTTGACAACAGGGAATTCCGTCGCCGAGGAGGAATCCAAGGCGCACGTCCCGTCGGGGTAACCACTACCGTCGACTGTGGACTCCGCCAAGGACCCCTTTGATAGACCGTAGTGACATGCCTGGCAAGCTGACCCGCAGGTGCTTCCTGGGGCGCGGTCCGCTCTAGGGGACGCTCACGTCTAGCACCACGGGAAGGTCAGGGGCCACCCGCTTGACAGTCGAAAGTAGCAATCATTCTTCTTCTTCTTCACGTTCCAACAGTATCGCTTTTAATTATTGCTGGCGTCCTTGCGATCGGCCTCGACATCTAGTTGAGGGCCATCAGATCTTAAAAAAACTTTCGGTCTGATATTAGAGCCAGGCTAAATCAAGCTAAGACTTTTGGGTCAGTCAATTTCTGACTATTACCGCCTAAAGACCGCCGGTTCCTGACAGCCGATCGTGACTGATGATGCAAGAAGAGCCGGGAATTTCTTCTCGCATACCATTCTTCTGGCCACAATCCATCACCGAGCACCTCTTCTTCGATGACATTGGGTTATTGATCTTCTTTTTTTTACACCACCAAATTAACCGGAAATTGATCGGTATAGATCGATAGATGCGTAATTGATGCATGCATTGTACTTGCTGGCGTCCTTCTGATCGGTCTTGAAATATAGGTGTGGGTCGTCAGATCTTAAAAAGCTTTCAATCTGATATTAGAGCCAGGCTAAATCGTAGCTGGCTCTTCCCAGACTTTCGGGTCAGTCAATTTCTGACTGTCACAGTAATTTCAACGATTAGCTTAAAGAGCTTAAACAGTTAATCCTAGTAGTATCTTTAAACTGTTCGTGTGGGTTCATCTGTCAGAATCACAGGAACGTTCTGGGGTCCTGTCCTCACCTGAACTTGGACCATGCTGTTCGATTCGGCATTTCTCCTATGGGTCTATACTAGTTTATTTTTTTAAATTACGCGTTTCAAGATAAAAACTGCTTCTGATGCACCGATTGAACCGGCCCCAAGCTGGCATTTGCAATGTGGGTGGATGGCATAGGATGGAACTGTGTCGGATCGATCTTATACAGCTTCATCCTGGGCACAAAGTCTTTTCTCCATAAATATGTTATTTTTTCGTAAGCTGGATAAGTTCTGGAGCTCTCAGCCTGGTTCAGTTGGGAATGTCGGGGAGCCACGGCAGTTTCTTTCTTCCCGAGCACCGTAACCGTCCACTTTTTCCTTCATGACGGTGTCCAGAAACTCTCGCTCCTTTTAAAGAAGTATTTATGCGTTCCGTTTATGGAATCTTCAACTTCTTACTACACGTCTAGCAACTATACAGAAGTACAGAACGCACATAGCACCGATGAGACACATTTCTCGCCATCTCAATCTTGACGTAGATTTCAACCTTCAAACTTACTATCTAATGTTGTAAATTAATATCTTTAAATTCTTCATTGTATTCTTGAGCCGATTTTTTCTTTAATATCTACTTCTTCTGTCTTCCACGGTTATGACCATCGGCTTCTTCGAGGAAAGCCCTCCTCTCGCTACGTGTTCGAAGAACTGTAATTTTAGGCAATTCCTAGTTAGTCTTACTGTATTCTAGATTTATAACTCTTAAAGAATGAAGATATAGATTGGTTAGCATGGATTTCATGGCACCTTACATCTATCTTCTACCCCACATCATTTGAAGAATCATATCTTGATGATGGTTAAGATGTTTCAATTCTTTCAGAATACTTTAATATAGCGCAGGATGTTGATCATCAAATATTGATAGTTTGATTTAAATAATTTAGACACTTCATCCTGGGTACAAAAGGTTGTTAACTTCGATCTCCCCAGCTTCTTCATCTTCAAATACAATATGTTCATGATATTTATTGATGATTTTATATTTGCAGAGCGTTCCGATAACATATCTGGCATCGAAACACCATACAAAGGACAGTTCTCATCGTTGGACTACAATCCGCACATATACTTGAACGAAACGCCGTCGATCAGAAGCAACAGCGTCACCGGCATCAACAGTTTTAGCAAGATGGATCGATTGCGGAATCCGTCGCACGAAGAAGTCAGCTCGGTGACGGGTCTTAGAAAAACGAATTACTCCCACACGCTGTACGGCGACAAGAAGACGCCGCTGTCCAATCTCGAGAAGACGCACGTCAGAAACAACAGCAGCCCACCGATATGCTTGGACAGCAACGATTCGCCGAGCAAGAGCCTTCAAAAGTCGGCGACCTCTTCAAAGATACCGCAATCGCCCGTGCTGACGAGACGAAGACTCTCCGTCGAGAATCTATCGCCGCACAACAGATCTAGATCAGCGAGCTACGACAGAAGTATGAATAGAGAGAGATCGTTGATCAGAGACACGCCGAGTCCGACTAAGCGCGGATCCCCCGTCGCTCGATCGTCGAAAGACACGGCCAACAGCAAACCGCCGGCGGTTCCCGCCAATTCTCCGACGAGCGGCGGAAGTAGCTTTGCTAAGATGAGCGCGAATTCTTCGCCGTCTAAGAGTATTAATAACACGTGGAATGGCGTCAAGGGTAAGTCCAGGCCGGGGATTACGAGCGATACGTTCACGGCTCCGAATAAGAAGGTGTCTTCGCCGCAGTTTCAGAGGAATTCCAACTTAAGATCCAGCACCACTGCTCTGCGGAACATGACTGGATACGATCACAACGGAAGGAAGATAAAGACGTCTCCACAGACGTCGCCGATTAAAGCTCTCGGCATCAAACAGACGAGGAGTCCTCTCGTCGAACAAGTCTTGAAATCGACTGAAGTACAAGACGAGACCATGATGATCGAAGCGCTGAAGGACATACTGAAAAAATATGAACCGTTGCACGATAGCGACAAGAGCGATGCGACTCGTCCTAGAAATTCAGATTTTCCTGATTTTACGAGCGCTTGGGTCCATTCTAACGGCATCTTGGAGAGGAGTCAGAGCAGCGTGAACTTGGAGCCTGCTTCCGACAACGTTTCCGGATTAAAATCGACATCATTAGTAAGTAAAATACCCATGTTTACGCCGAGGAAAGATTCTAAAGCGGGTATCGCCTGCAGAATCCCAGCTCCAGTTTCATCCTCGCCTTTTAAAAAGGATTGATGCGATTGACTGAGCCTTCGAACGCAGCCGATCTGATTATACTAGCATTTAAGATCTTGTTTTTATCGTGATACAGATGTAACTGGTGTATATCTATTTTTATTCACATTCTAGTATTAATATTACATCAAGTGCAATATTTACATAATATCTAGTGATCGTATTATTGCAGTAAACCCTCCTATAACGCTCCATGCTTCCTCTTAGAGCGTAGAAAACGAATTAATTCAAATCAAATACATATTTAAATACCAATGGTCATTAAAAAATAATGCCTTTGATTTCTATAACGCGGTTTTTTATAACCTGTTCCCGATTTATTCGTTATAGGAGGGCTGGCTGTACATATATATGTGTGGTCAGTGTTTCTTCATTATCCAACATCAACCTAGTGTTAAATCTGAGCTCAAATATATGCAATTGCCAAAATTATTTGCATGATAATATTTAGAAACGCATTTAATTTTCTAATGATGACAAAATTAACGGGTCTTAGTTTATTTATCGTATGTATTTATTTATGCACAAATCATTTCCAAAATTATTTGCTAAAAAAATAAATAATAATCGTACTAATATATATATATATATATTCTAAATTAAGATTTATATATTTTTAAATTGCATAGTAGATGTTTTTTTTTTGTTAATAATAATTAATTTATGATAATAAATTCTTAACCCCATGGGGCCCCGCATGTACATTTATTAATGTATCGAATAAATCATGCACGATCAATATTCGGATTTAAACGTAATGCGTCGTAATAAATAAATATATATAAATAAATGTAAGGGTAAATATTGATATGATATTTAATAATTTCGTTATTATAAATTTTAATTGAATTGTTAATGATTTTTCGTAGTGGAAAACAACACTTCCGAGAATTTTTTGGTGCTAGATAAGTTTATTATACGTCTAATAACCATGTTATGAACATTAATTTAAGATTCGTTTAAATTATGCGCATGCGCATAGAAAAAAATTATATATTTTCTCATGAAAATGTACATTGTTTTTTTTTTCTTTCCGTCTCTCTCTCTCAATAATGACACGATTGCCTTGTAGTTTAAATTGTATTATTTTTTTTTCGATTTTGTGACATACATATAGTATGAATATGATAACCTAATTTGATGGTGCTTAGTATTTAAAGTTGTGACATTGATAATGTATGTAGTACGTTAGTTTTAGGACGGTAACTAAATAGACGATTATATTTTTTAAAGGAAATTATTCGATTTAGTACCCCTGCTCTATGTAAATATACATTTAATCATCTTGTATTTATAACTATTTTTTTTTTATATAATTATTTATAAAAATAAGACTCACTGTTATTGAATACACACAAACACACACATACACACATTTAGATTTTTATTATCAGTTTAACAATACCAAATAGAAAAGCTAATCCTAGTATTATTTTATATTTTGTATGTGACCTTATTATTTAAGTTGAGTTGTTATAGTGATTTTTTATTGTTTACTAATTAAGTACATATATATAGTTTCATTATTTTATTGTTTATTGATATTGTATGTATACGTTTTTTTTTTTGAAAAACAAAAAAATCTACTGCCTAAACTAACAGTTAGTATAATGGTACTAAATATATGAAGGATGATAAATAATGGCTTTTTTTTCACTCCATCACCTCTTTATATCCTTTTCTTATATCAGCTACTCATTCGAAACTATGTACACGGCTTCATCAAACTTCATTAACCTAACCGTGACGATGGGGTCTATTAGGGACCCCAAGTTTTTTTTATTTTTCTCGAATAACTCGTTAGGAATAAATATAAATAATCATTTACCTCTACTGTCTTCCATTAATATTTTCCGTTAGCACGGGTGCGA
The DNA here is from genome assembly GCA_022495035.1 of Philopotamus ludificatus. NCBI lineage: Eukaryota > Metazoa > Arthropoda > Insecta > Trichoptera > Philopotamidae > Philopotamus > Philopotamus ludificatus. The sequence goes on from JAGXCT010034675.1 coordinate 33,309, forward strand.
TGTTTTTTATCGCTCCGTACCGGATACATATTTTTATTCTTAGAAAAATCCATTTTTAAAACAAATGTCAAGGTATTGTCGAAGAATTTATCAATTTCTTGACTTAAAATGTTTGGGGTCTATTTTCATACAAAACAGACCCCATCGACCAAAGCTGTTAAATAATTCCACAACGTAAGATCATTATGTTATAGAAGAAAAATGTCAAGAGCACAGAATTTCAACTTCTGCATATTAAACCAAGAAAAACGTAGATGAAACTAAAGTCAACCCTTCTATAGCGCTCTCTGCTATAGAGCAGCGTGTACGATAGTCCCTCCTATAGTGTTTATATTATACGTATGTAATACATTATACAACAAACTAAATACATAACAAGATTATGTAAAATATGGGAATGTAAAGAGCTTTCTATAGCGTGGTATCTCGGCGCTATAGAAGGGTTGACTGTACATGGTAGCAAAATATCTCCTTCAGAGAATAATTATGAATCTGTCGTGATAAACGTGAAAAATAACTCTCTAATTTATATTAAAATAAGTAGTCCTAGTATTTCCTGGAATAAAAATTAAATATGAAAAATACATGGCATCCTAAGATCGTCGTCTTCTAGAAGAAAACAGTAAATGTCCATAACTTGTAGGGATTTCGATCCAACGAAACAATAGGATAGGATATGCAGAATCGAAAGCATTGCCAAAATTAGAAAACTAGTCATTTATATAAAATTAGAAGATTAACAAAGGATTTTGAAAACATCCCAGTCGTCCAAAGAGGATTTATCCTAGACCCCAAGCATTTCAATTCAAGATATTGATGAACTCTTCATTTTTTTTTAAGAAGTTATAAGAATAAAAATAGTTATTTATGATATGCTTCGTATTTAGTAGATTTTTTGGATTTTTTAACTACAGTAAACCCCCCTATAACGTCGAGATAGGTTCCACGTTATAGGGG
>JAGXCT010034676.1:0-35670 GCA_022495035.1 Philopotamus ludificatus
ATTTTATTATTATTTATACAAAAATTCTACTCTTCGTTTTTGCGACATAAATTTTAAAGTAATATCAATGGAGAATATAATAATTATGAAACTAAAACAGAAAGGCACACTTTACGATAGTTCCATTGATATTTTTAATATTTTTTTCCACATTCAGCACACCCAACATTAACCTCACCATATGCCCCTGATAAATATTGTTATAGCCTTTTGTCTTGAAAGAAGATTATTATTAAAGGCTTATCGATCACTAACAATTTATTATTAGTTATATTAATATTCGTTGAAAAAATAATTCTTAATCTTAAATTTCTCCACAATATCGGTGTAATATAGGATTTATACTTTATTATTTAAAAAAATATTTAGACATATTTTTAGAAAGGATAAAACTAAGAAAATGGGAAAGATTTTGCGATATGCATTTGATTTAAAAATACTTGACTTAAAAATTTAAAATTACGTATAAACGAATTGATCAATTTACTAGAGTAGTTAAAAATAAAATTAGACTTAAATTAGCAGGATTTTGAAGTTTTTTTTTAATATTTTAATCACTTTTGCTCAAGAAATTTCATTAACAGAGAAAAACAATAAAGACAAATTACAACCTTTATTATGCAATAAAAAATATCTCAGAAATATAGTAGAACAATAAACTCTTATGACGTTATATTAATAAAGACGAGAAATTAGAAGAGATAGTCAATAAAAATGTAGTACAATTTTTTAACTAACTTAATCAGGAAGTTGGCTAGGAAGACGTAATTCAAACTATTAGAAAATATTGTTCAGGAACTCACAAACCAACTTATGATTGATTGAAATTGTGGAAGAACAAGTTAAAGAAATAATATAAAGGAATTGAAAGAACTAAACAAGACAAAGAACAAAACAAAATTGATCTATAAGACATAGCTGCAGCTTTGATATATAATTTGATGTCAAATAAATGTCATAAAGTGATATATAAATTGATGTAAAAATCAAATATAAATTATGAAAAGTCTCTATAATAACTGTACTAAATAAAATGTGTATAATTGTTTACTTACATTAAGTAAAACATAGTAAACGGTAAAAAAACAAATAACGCACTATTGTATATTTTTATGAAATTCGACTTACCCCCTTTTTGGCTTAACGGTGACGAAACGTAACCCTGTCGTAAGTCAAAAACTAATTGTATACGATTTTTAAGATAAAGAATTAACACTTAATCAGCCAGAAGGCTATGATAGGCTTGATCACTAGGCCGGTAGCCTATTTATAGGTTTTTCTTAATGCGATCTTTATATATTAGCATTTATTTTTTACAGTCCAAGTGCGTATTTCTGTCAGCGTTTCTTCATTTATTATAAAGATTTAACTTGATGTAACAATTTATATCATATTTTTTTAATTAATACCAATTAGTTCATTAAATATTTTAGTTTTTATAATTAGAAACGTAAAAAAATGGTCAGAGATGTGTTTTATATAAATATTAACTTAAATATAATATAAACAAAAAACTCTTTTAGATTTTTAAATGTAATAAAAATAAGACGTGTCATTTTTATATAAAATAGGATTAGAGTATTGCACAAAGAAATATTACAAAAAATACATTATTGTTATTTAATTTATGTCCATGTTTGTTAGCTGCGTCGATTGATTTCTCCACGAATAAATTAATTTTAATTCAAAACTATTTTAAAACAAATATATCGTCATCAATATTATTTCAGAGTCGTATTATAATGTACAATGCGATATTTCGATGCATTAAATGCTCATGGCTTACGATCAGAACTGCATTTAAATGCAGTTCATTGATTGCGAAAGCGGGCGATATTGTCAATTTGTTGGACAAATTAGCTATTCATCCCATAGCAGGTAAAAAAAATGCAATAAACAATAATTATTTAACACATTGATAATATAATATATTTTATTCCAGAGGAAAAATTAAAAAAATCAGCTGAAATATTTTCGTGTTCGATCAAATGTCGACCGTTGGAAATAACCGCGTGCAATTTTTACGAATACGATGCCATGTTTGTTGCCAACGTATTTGGCGCTTTTATTTCGTACAGTATAATATTATTGCAGAGTGATAATTAAACTATTTTAAAATAAACTTTCACTCATTTATATAATTGTTTCATTATTATTTGGAGTATCAGAGCCTCTTCAATATATTTTGATCCCTTCGTTAATATCGTCGAAGTTCCCCGATTTGTGGAAATTTTAAAAAGGTACTCCTATTTTTAAAAAGGGTGACAAATCAAATATTAATAATTATAGGCCAGTGGCTGTTCTATCCGGACCTGCCAAGATGTTTGAGATGATTTAAACATATGGGTATATTTCATCACATATGATTTCGGCTTGGACGCTTTAACAGTCACTGGATTGATTAGCTTTGAGTCGACCACACTAGACTTATTTCTCTTACGATTTTTTCCACTTATTTAAAGGAGCGAAAATAGTTCGTTATGCATGATTCCATAACGTCATGTGTCTATGATGCAACTTCGGAAATTCCAGAGGGTTCCAATTTGGGACCATTATTATTCGTTTTATTTAAAATCGCTATATAACATGCTCTTTCTTGTAGCTTATTACTCTTTGCAGATGACTTTTTTTTATTTCAATGACCTCATCAGCTGATGGCCCTTCACTGCAGTTGGACATCAATTATTTGCTCAAATTGGCATCTACGAATCGGTTCCTGCTTAGTTTTCGAAAATGACAGAAAATTACGTTATCGAGATCAAAAGAATTTCTAACCTTTAATTACACGCTTTTTTTCTATGAAAAAGGATCCGCTATGATTTTGTCATTAAATTTAAAAAAGAGAAGGGGAAGAATTTACGGAAATGATGAAAAACATGGAAACATGGAAGGACTATTGCGAAAACTTATACAGATATGAAATTGACTCGACTAGAATAGAAGTAGATCAATATGAAAGAGAACCAGATATTATGATAAACGAGATAAAAAATGCAGTAAAGAAATTGAAAAACAACAAATCTCCCGGCAACGACGGTATTTCTGCCGAATTACTAAAGCAACTGGGAGAAGACGGGCAAAGGCTCCTGTGCCAGATATGCAATAAAATCTAGATCACAGAAAAATGGCCAGAGGACTGGTCAAAGTCAATATTTATTCCTATACACAAAAAAAGAAGTAGGAAAAAATGCGAAAATTATCGAACAATTTCATTAATATGACATGCAAGCAAAATTCTACTGCACACTCGTTGGCAAATACCTCAAGAGAAAGCGGGCTTCGTTAGAGGAAAATGAACCCGAGAGCAAATTCTTAATATCCCCCAAATCATAGAGAAGAGCAGAGAGTTCTACATATCGGTAGTGATGTGTTTCATAGACCACAAAAAAGCTTTTGATTGCGTTAATTGGAGTTGTTTGTATAAGAACATAAACTTGAAGACTGTATAAACTTGAAGACTGTATAAACTTGAAGACTGTATAAACTTGAAGACTGTATAAACTTGAAGACTGTATAAACTTGAAGACTGTATAAACTTGAAGACTGTATAAACTTGAATACTGTATAAGAACAACACTGCACTAGTCAAAATAGAGTCGACTCGTTGGAAAAGTTTTCTATGCTCAATGGATTAAGAAAGGGCTGCATACTCTCCCCAGACCTATTCAACATATACGGGGAGTATATCATAAGGAAAACTCCTGCAAACTGGAAAGGCGGATGAAAAATAGCGGATAAAATATAAGATAGGCTGACGATGGGAGATTGATAGCCTCCAACGAAAAAGAAATCTGCTCAAAAAAGTTATCTGTGAACGTAAAAAACTAGTATTCGAGATCAATATTAGTAAAACCAAGCCGATGATCGTCGACAGGAGTATTCAGCTATCCAGATCTGTTAATCTTCCGGAACTGGAGAGGGTTGAAGAGTTTCTTTATCTCGGATCACTACTACGAGTAACGAAAATTGTGAGCCGGAGATAAGAAGGCGAATAGGCATGGCTAAAAATGACAAAGCTATCAACCATTTCGAAAAACAGGGGGATATCCAAAAAGACAAAAAAACGTTTAGTGCAGAGTCTCGTATTTTCTATTATTATTTACGGCGTAGAACCTGGACCATAACGAAAATATGAAAATGAAAATTGACGCCTTTGAAATGTGGTGCTGGCGATGTTTGCTGAGAATACCATGGACCGCTAAATGCATAAAGGTGTCTGTCCTAAAAGAAATGGGGAACTACAAAGAAGACTGACTTTCGACCATATGTCTCAAAAAGATTCTTCGATACTTTAGGCATCTCGCCAGAAGAAACGATAGCCTGGAGAAGCTCGTCGCTCTTGGAGACGTACAAAGACGCAGAGGAAGGGGCAGGGCCCCCACGACTTTAAATTTAGGTTCAATTCTGAATCAGAATTCGTCTGGGCGCCATATGACGCTTCGAATATCCTCAGGCTAGAGAAATTCTAGAAGGAATTCTTAAGATATCTCTACATTAGGAAATTGGGATTTTACCCAAGGTTATACCCCAGTGCATGTATTCAAGGTTACCTGGGGTTTGTAACTCGAGAAAAGAAGGTCAATATACTTACAATTTCAGAGCAACTAATGACGATACTTATACTTTATTTACATATTTTTTTTGTACAATTTGTATAACAGTTTGTTATGCGTGGTTGGCGAATTAGATCACTCTGTAATGCCAATATTGTCTTTAAATAAATAAATTATAAACCTTATAATTTTCATTTACGTCAGGGCTTTGTCAAAATTCGAGTGGTAATCAATTATCAAGGTAATTTGTATATTTCTAACAAATTGTATATAGTGGTATTCAATTATCGAGGTAATTTGTCCATTTCACTATATATTACTTTATTGAGCGTATCGCACGTAAACGTGCTATAAAATGGTGGTTAACTCTAATAATAATAATTTGAAAATGTGTCCAAAGCCAATATTTAACGTTCAGTATTCAATGAAACCATTGCATTTTTTAATGAAAATTTTTGCTATTACCAGAATGCCATATTCAAAAAGCATTTACAAAATTATACACTGTGCGTTTGTTTTATTTGCTATAATTTTCATGGTGATCTGGACATTACATTGGCGATTTAAAACTATATACGAACACATGACCAATATTATGATAGGAATGGACATATTAGTGTTGATTACGTGGACCGTTATGGCTATGTGCAATTTATTAATGGCGGTACTGCAATCACGAAATCTGCAATCAAAGATGCTTAGAACTTACCAGAAAATTGATAGTTTTATTTATGTGAATCATAAGCATAAATATATATATTGCAGACGCGTTGTGATCAAAGTTATTATTTTAATATATTTTCCATTGTTAACCATTTTTTCAATGGATTTAACGGCGAGAGCTAGTAAATTTTCTATAGAAAATGCAGCGCCATTTATTTTAAATTATTTTCTGATTGCAATGAATTCGTTAGTATATGCACAATTTTTGGTGGCGTCTATTTCTGTGCGATTAAATTTTTTATTAAACAATTTGCAATTGTCGTGTATCATAGAAAATAACTATATGTTACCAAAGTTTACGAGATCGATGGATATCGACGTATATGATAATATTTCGTTTATGGAAGAATATGCTTTGAAATTGAAGAAGATTGCCAAAAAATATAAATACAATATGCAAAAAATAACATTTGATATGGAAAAAATTGTCAAGGCATACATGTTAAATTGCGATCAATGCGATTTATTCAATTCATATTTTAGCATACAGGTATATTTAAAAATATATGTTTAATATAAAAACGTGTAAGTCAAAAATACATTTTTTCAGAATCTTTTAATATCGTTAAGTGGAATTGTATCAATTATTAGATCATTGCATACAGCAACAATTTTTGCAATGCAAAGAGAGGTTAAAAAATAGTTTTTAATTAGAAATATGTACAAATATTTATTTTATTTATTAATAAACATATAATTATTTTTCAGGACTCGTCAAACGATTCTGAAATTCTTTTAACGATAGCCACATGCAATTTTGCATTTTATGATATAATTTTACTATATTTTATAACTTTATCATCGGAAACTGTAATGGCCGAAGCTAAGAAAACCTCACAATTACTAGATTACATCATTTACAATAAAATCGTCAAAGGTATTGGTGATCTTTAAAATAAGACTATTTTAAAATTCGTATTTTATTCTAATAATTTGTTTTTAGATGATTTAAGTCAAACAGTAATTATTTCTCAACTGGTTTCAAGAAGAGTTCCGAAATTTACAGCCTGTGGATTTTTCCCTATAGATTTTTCATTGCTATACAATATGGCTGGAACTATCACGACTTACATGATCATTTTAATTCAACAAATTTCTAATTAGTTCTAAGTTGTCATCACTGGATAAAAATATTTTTTTCCAGTGATGTTGTTATCCATTTTTTTTTATAATTTAATGAACAATTCCTTATCCTAATAATATTTACTGTAATTCTTATATATAATAATATATTTTTTTTCTTTTTTAATCTTGTTTTAAGGATACCTCGGCGTATTGATTTAAAAATCATTATAATAATAAATAAATATTAATTAATTAATTATATAATGTCTAAACATATGTGAAAAAATACCAAAATCAGACACAAAAAGCATTTAAGTAATATTTAATTATGTATCATTATTATTACTTAATTGATACATTACTATAGTGTAAGTCACAACTGTACCAATAATGCTGACAATCAACTGATTATTGATATCTAGATAGAATATTCCTTTAATTCTATTATCCTTTTCTATTACAGAATGAACAAATCTTGTTAATATATCCGCTTGGTTGTCTCCTGAAAGAATTAAATACAATAGTTGAGAATAAAGAATAATTCAAATGGATAAAATTAATTTACCAATAACTAAAATTAGTTTTCCAATTGCTGTGTTGGTCCTCTTGATTTCATATTCTAAAATATCGCAAATAGTTATAAGGCCAACAATTCTTATGAAGTTTACAAAAATGAAAATAAAGAAAGAATATTTTTGGAGCATCTAAAAATTGAAATATTTTGTTAATGATTGTATAAAATTTCAAAAATGTAGGTTGGCTTAACCAAAATTAATACTTACTGTTTGTCCTTCCATAAATTTGTAGTTCGTTAAGAAAAAATAATTTATTGGACCCAAAGAAGAAATTAAAAAATCAATTATTAGCATAAATATCTGAAATAGTTATTGTTTAATTTAAAACAATATTGCAATCAAAATTTATTGGTCTAAATGATATAATATTTACAGTAATTCCAAAATATTCGTTGAACATCACAATTGCATCCGTAAGTTGATGATATATAAAAAATAGTTTTTCGTAATCCTCAGTTTTATTAGCATTTGTTTTATTTCTGAGTCTAATACTCCAGAATTTCATTAAAATACCGAAATGGCTTTGAAGATTAGATGCTTTCCTTATATTTCTAGTGAATTTATAACTCAATAATTCAAATCGTTTCGAAATCATCGCAATTTCAATAAAAATTAACGAAAACTGAAGATCTATACTGAATAAACATACGTGAAAAAAGCATTCGATCAATATGGTTTCCAAAACAATAGCGTCGAAAAAACCTTGAATTAATCTAACAAAAACAAGTACTATATAATATGTTATAAGATAAACTTTAAATTTACGAATTTTTATTTTTTTATTAATATTCAATAATACATCAATATATGATAATTTATCAATTATTTTTTTCTCCAATTTGTTGTTAATTAAAATGTTCAAGATGGTTAACGAAAGTATGAATATCATACCAAGAGTAAACAAAAATTTTGTAATATTTTGTTTTACTGACTCACTATAATTTATTAAATCACTAATAAATATACTATAAAGTTGTCCAATAGTTAATAGTAAAATAAAAACGAGCTTGTATATATTGTAGAAAATCCTGGTTCTTTGATTTTCGTTAACACGGGAGGTTATTTTCATCAAACCAATCGGAAATGCAAACACATTATGGCAATCTATTAAAGCAGTTATGTAATTTTTTAAAACCATGGTTTTTAATTTTTATTATATTTATTTAATTTAAATTATTATTTAACAGGGATGTAAAATTTTGAGATGCAGAACACGTACGTATCATTGGTCTATCGTACACCGTTGGTTATAAGCATAGATGTGTGTATTAAGTGGATTTCTATTGATATGTTTATTATCATTTATAATTCAGATTCAATAACAATGAAATATAATACTTTCAGACTATATCTACACGCACATACCTTTAATTTAATTAATTTCCAGCAATAAAATAAGTTATTTAAATATGAATAACTTATTAAAAGATCGCAGATATGACGTGTGACATTTTTATAAATAATTATACTTATTTATTTTGTCGTATAAGTACAGAATATATAATATATATATAAACATAAAAATATAATACTTTTTTGATGATGATGGTTATGTTTATATAATTATATAATACCGTGTCTCATTGATTTTTACATACTCTTAGTAATATTTAAATTAAATATTTTCGGATGTTTTCATTAAAACTACAAATTTATAAGAATCTCTTATGTCAAATGTATCTAGTGTAAAACCATTTTTTTATTCATAAATTATGTATTTAATTCGTGTAATAAAAATAAATAGGAATAGCCATTATTTTTTTATGTCATATTTGAGTTTCAATAATTTTGCTTCGAGTAGACTTTTTTTAAGATTTCAATTGCAAGGTACAAGAAATTATCTTAGAAGCTAGTATCTCTAACTTTTATAGTGCAAAATCATTTAAAAAGTATGAAATTACACATGTTTTTCGTATGGGTATAAGTAATTCTCAAAACCATAATGACAAATGAAATGTTTTTACAAATAACTTCGTGATTTGCAGTTTTTTTTTTTAAATTTCTTCAACTCAAAAATAATGCAGAATTTGAAGATCTTACAGATACACAATAGTAAGTAAAAGAAAAAGGCTCTTGAGCGGGTTTTTAAATGTTTTACTAGAGATGAAGGAATATCTATTATTCTTAGATAAAATTTGTTTAGAGTTAGAGAACAACACCATGGCTATTTAGGCTAGATTTACTAACTTATTTAATATTAAGTTTGAAACTACAGGGTAGAAATCGTCAAATTGCTTCTATGATAAGTATAGTAAATGGATTTAAAGACAAAATCGAGTTCTGTAAATAACACATGGAAAACGATAATTAATCAGACTTCCAAAATTAAAAAAAAAGGAAATAGAAAACTATTTCTATGAAAATTTTACTATTCATTAGTTAACTAAACACTTGCCATATTGGAAGAATATGCTACCAGATTTGCAGAATACTACGAATTGGTATCCTTTCCCTTACAGAGAGGACGATATGACAAATAAAATCGCATTATTTTTCGGCATTTCCAATAAAGAGAATTTGAAATTGGAAATTATAATTTTAAAAAAATACATTTACCTAAAATCGATTCACAACGAAAATAAATTTTGTAAAAGGAAATAACTTCCTATTGTTAGGAAAATATTTTCTAAAATTAAACACTTGTTAAACATATATTTTCATATCTAAATATTATCCCCCCCCCCTCCTCATCCTACGATGGGCGTTGATTTCTACTATTTCTGAATATGCCTTACTATTAAAAAAAATGTTTTTACCTGTTTATTGTGTTCTCTATGTTTATTATTACTTTAAAATTCAATATATTTAAATGAATAGCTTTATTAAAAATATACCAGTTTTTTTTTAAGATTACTTGGTATACTGATTTAAAGTTCATGTTCGAAACAAATTTTATATTATATATAAATATTAACATATTTATTAGTTGATTATATAATATCTAAATAACAATATTATTTTAACTTAATAAAATTAGTAAAATCAGAGACAAAAAGCATTTAAATGATATCATATTTATTTATGTACTATTATTATTACTTAATTGATACAAAACTATAGTGTATGTTGCAATTGTCCCAAGGATCGTGACAATCAACTGATTATTGATATCTAGATATTGCATTCCTCTAATTGTATTATCCTTTTTTATTATTGAATATATAAATCTGGTTAATATATCAGCTTGGTTGTCTTCTGTAAAAATTAAATACAATAATTAAGAATAGAGAATATTACAAATATAAAATAATGAAAACAATTTACCTATAACTAAAATTAATTTACCAATTGCAGTGTTGGTCCTCTTGATTTCATATTCTAAAATTTCGCAAACAGTTATAAGGCAAATAATTCTTACAAAGTTGATGAAGAAGAAAAAAAAGAAACAACATTTTTGAAATATCTAAAAATTGCAATATTTTGTCAATAACAATATTTAAAACTGTTATTTTTTAATATTAGTGGATAATAAATAAATCTTACCGTATTTGATTCCATAAATTTGTAGTTCGTAACGAAAAAATAATTTATTGGACCCAAAGAAGAAAGTAAAAAATCAATTATTAGCATAAATATCTAAAATAAATATTATATTGTTTTATGGTAAATAAGATATCACTGTATACATATAAAATGTTATTTACTGTAATTCCAAAATATTTGTTGAGCAAGGCAACTGCATCTGTGAGCTGATGATATATAAAAAACAGTTTTTCGTAATCCTCATTATTGTGTGCATTTATTTTATTTCTGTGTCTTATGCTCCAAAAATCCATTAGAATTCCATAATGCTTTTGAAAATCATTTGTTTCTTTAACATTTCTGATGAATTTATAACTCAATAATTCAAATCGTTTAGAAATCATTGCGATTTCGATAAAAAATAGCGAAAACTGAAGATCTACACTGAATAAACATACATGATACACTAATTCGATCAAGATGACTTTTAAAACAATCGCGTCCAATATACCAAAAAATATTCTAATAAAAGCAACCATTACATAATACGTTGTGAGATAAATTCTAAATTTTTGAATTTGAATTTTCCTTTTAATATTTAATAGCAGATCGATGTATGATATCTTATTGATAATATTTTTTTCGAGATCTGCATTAATTAAAATGTTTATGATAGTCAACGAAGTCATCAATGTGATGGCTATTACGAACAGCAGTTTTGTTAAATTTTGTTTTATTGAATCTTTATATTGCGTCACATAATTAGTGGATAAACCGTAGATTACTCCAAAAGCTAATAATAAAATTACGACGTGCCTGTATATCTTATACATTTTTTTAAATAATGTTTTTTTGTTATTAGGTGGTATTTTCATCAAACCAATCGGAAATGCAAACTGATTGTGGCAATTTATTAAAGCAGTTATATAATTCTTTGAAATCATTATTTATTTATCCAAAAACAAGTGCTTTTGAATATTTTTTAGATACGAAACATGTGCGTTTTTGGTTTATGATTTAATGAATAACCGTATATTCGTCGATCTACTTATATATATATATAAAATAACTAATTTTGTATTTACTCGTTTATTATCACAAGATTTATAGCTCAGATTCAATAAATAATTTCATACTCATATATAATTATCTACACGCGCACGGTTTGGTTTAATTTCATTCATGCAATAAAGCTAGGTATTTACATATGAATCCCTTATTATAAGATCGCAGATATGTCAAATATTAAAATAAAAAACGAATGACTTTAGAAAATAATTTAAACCGAGATATAACCTATGTTAGGATAATAACTGACAACTGCTCAATGACAAATCGGAAAACTTGGCAAAATGGTTAAAACATTTTGCATATATGACATAGTTTACAGGCGAATCTATACGAGGTGATGATGAGTCTCAATATTCCTCAAAAGTTGATAAATATAAAAGATACATGCGACAAAAGATTCTCCGTCGAAGAGGAAAAAGGGCATCGCTCATAAAACCTCGCATACATTAGAACCAGTAGTAAAAACTCCGTTTTTGTCAGTCAGAAGCCATCAGCCAAAATCTACAAACTTATATCAACGAACTTCAAAAGTGGAGTGACAAATGGCTTATTACAATCAATCCGGGAAAAACCCAGGCAATTATTTTCACTAGAAAAAATAAATTAATTCTCCCTCAAATAAAAATTAACGACACTTATATACCTTGGAGCACCGAAGCGAAGTATCTCGGGGTAACTTTTGATAAAAAACTCTCTTGGAAAAAACATATAGAAAACGTAATTCAAAAAATTAACTACAACAACGCGATCCTCCGTCCTCTTATAGGTAGAAAAAGTTTATTATCCCTTAACCTTTTCCACTCTGAAGGCCAGCAGTTATGGCCCAAAGACGGAATAAGTTTGCGCGTCGATTTCAATAGGGCGCAGGTAAATTTTACGAATTATTATTGATTCTAAATATAGAAAAGGGTTGCAACATGTGGAATAGCAACATTTTTTTATTTATATTTATAATTACGCGTAATAAATTCTCAGAAATATGTGTGCATTTATCAAATTATATTTCATATACCATTGTTTTTGGAACAGTCAGTCGGGTTCTTCATATCGGAAAGGGTGTCCGAAGCTCCGCCTTCGGTACTGTGACCCTGATTGTTGTATTGTGGAACTATTTTTTTAAAATTCCGTTACATTTATAATTATTTAATAAAAATAGTGAAACTGTAAAATCAGTGAAATAGAGTTTATAATTAAAAATAAGCTATGGAAAATAATAAAATAATGAAAGTTTTGTTTCAAATTCAATGATACTTTTGACTATGATTAGGAAATATGATTATAATTTATGTATATTATTATGATTAGGAAATATGTATACTCTAGGAGGAAACGGAAGATGAAGAGGATTCAAAATTTGTTAAATCCACGACATCAAAAAATTGGTACCCTCTGTCTAATAATTTTTCAAAAAATAATTAATTTTACTATCGGTGATAGAATAGTAGGGGCAAATATCCCTACCAATTGTTTGGAACCTATTGATTATTTCTAATTATTTCACAACAAACAATTGATTAGTAAAATAGATTATGAAACGAATTTGTATGCAAACGATAAAATAGGCAAAATCAATCCTAGCAAAAATACGATATAGAAGTCATGGAAAGATATAAATAATACGGAATTTAAAGCATTTTCGAGTGTGATTTTAATTATGGGAGTTAGACCTCGTCCACACTTGTAAGATTTTTTTTTTTCGACTGCATTTGTGGCGCATTTGCCATTTTGAACGATCTTTTAAAAGAGAACGTTTTCAAATCTTTCGGATGTTACATTTACATAATAAACAATATATCAATCAGAGGATACTAGTCTTCAAAATAGAAAAAATAAAAGTTGATTTTTTACATTAAGCATTTAGACGAAAAAATTTGAAGAACACACCTATTTCCTGGAAAAGAAATAGTAGTTGACAAATCTATTATTGCATTTTAGGGGAAAAATTGTTTTATGACATATAATCCCAATAAGCCAAATAAAAGGGCTATTCATATGTATTGGCTTATTCTAGTAGTGGCTATATATATTCATTCATTCCTTAATGCGAGAAACAAGCTTACGACCCCAGAAAAACTTACTAGACATGTGCTTCAATTTACGTCAGAATCGTTTTTTGATATATAATAATCTTTTGCAAACAATTCCAGAAGCCGAGGGTTGTCATGTGTATACCGATAGATTTTACACCAGTCTTCCACTTTCCGATGAATTATTGAAACTAAAAGCACATTTAACGGGGACAATAATGACCAATAAAAATAATTGCCAGTTGCTATGAAAAAAACCAAAATTAAAACAAAACGTAGTATTACAGTTTTTTTAGGTCAAATACACCCGTTTGCAAATAAAATGCATCCTTTTGCAAATCAAATGCATCCTTTTACAAATCAAATGCACCCTTTTGCAAATCAAATACAACTTTTTACAAATCAAATACAATTTTTTACAAATGACGTAAAAAAACTGTAGCGTATGGAAGTGAGAATACTATGATTCTAGCTTGGAAGGACAAAAGAGTAGTGACGATGCTAAGTAATTGCCATTCTAACCTACATACAATTAAAAGAATTAGAACAGGTGGGATAGAAGAGGACAATGTTATACTGGACATTTTGAAACATACCGGATGTATAATGTTAAAAAAAATATTTATTCGATGATTAAATTTCATACGGTATGTCTCAATGTTATTATTAACGGGGTATATATTTTTTCCTAAAATTAGCCGCACTGTTTTTTCATCGGCTTCAAATTATTTTATGACATTTTTGTTGTTATTCATTAATATAATTTACGAAAAGAATTGTGCTGACTGTATTTAATTTCATCATTCATAATAACCCATCAAAAATAAACAATAAAATATTAATATATTATTTGTAATACGTTGGCTTTTAAACACCGGGTATATTACCCGGGTGGGATAATTCTCAGCCAATGAGATGTTTGCAAATTCAGGTATAAATGTTTTTAACCGTTCAATGCGGCGACCGAAAATTATTGCGTCGAATGGGGTCTATTACAGACCTATATATAGATATTATATCGCACCGGATGCAAGAAAAAAAAACGTTTTGTTTCTCGTGAATATTCTTTTTTTTTCAATTACGGGCAACGATTATTTATTTTCTAGACGATTTTATACAAATGTATAATTTATATTAAAAAATATTCGATAAAATCTAAAACTTCCTATTAATTTATCAGCATGTCCATGTTAAAATGGAGGCATTATGTCGTAAATCAACCTAGGTATAAACCCCTTTACCAGTTGTTCCTAAAAGAAGTGTACCAAGAATTTACATTTCGATTATCTGCGAATATTTCCTATTATGTCATAATTTATAATTGTTATCATAATAAAAATTATGAATATAAAACTCGAATTAAAGCAAACGTTTTATTTATGTACAAATAAGCAAATATTTTGCAACAAATTGAACCACATTTTATTCCATAATCACGGTCATACACATTTGAATGACTCGTGTCAGCATTCCCAGACAATTGC
This sequence comes from Philopotamus ludificatus, assembly GCA_022495035.1. NCBI lineage: Eukaryota > Metazoa > Arthropoda > Insecta > Trichoptera > Philopotamidae > Philopotamus > Philopotamus ludificatus. The sequence continues at coordinate 14,961 of JAGXCT010034676.1, forward strand.
CAAAACTAATGAACCGAGTTTTTTTAATTTTTAATTAGTAAAAATGATTAAATCACAAATTAAGAAAACGATATTAGCATAGATGTTTTAATTCTGTTTCCAAAATATATATATGTGCTGCAAATTCGTATTTTTTTTCATCCAGAGTGAGTAAGGTTAAAGCATCTAAAGACTCTCCAAAAAAATACGAGATTATTTTTTAAGGCAAGACTTAAAAAAATAACGATAAATCTGGGTTGACTTTATTCTTATTTATCGTCAATAATTTCGAGTATTCAAACAAAAAAGATTAAACTCGTTCAACGCAAAATAGAACACATGTCTATATAATTTACAAATAGAAGAGGTTGAAAAACACTGACCTAAATAGGGAATATTTTATTTTATTAAAAAATCTTTAATTATTTAATTTTCAATTTCAAATTCTTAGTGATAATTATTGAGTAAATAAAAAAAGTTTCCTGACTCCTGGATTAGAATAAAATATATATTTTATTTCTTTTTCAAACAATATATATAATTTAGTTTTTATGACACGATGCGTCTACCTTGAACTTATCATGTCATAATAAAACAGTGGCTATCAACCATCGGTTAAAAATGGCGCCAAATTTGATACGTGTAGATTTGCAATAAGTTTTCGACGTATTGCATAAAGCGTTATATTATCATAATAATTAAATTTATATACATCGTATAACGGTCGTTAAATCCAAGCCTAGTTATTACCTTTTTTTATTATTTTGAAATATATTTTTTCATTTCCTCGGATAACATGGCACCGTTTTTTTTATCGATGTCGTTTAATGATATGCTAAATATGATCTTATTTTTTTTAGCTTTTATCTTATATAATTGAAATAAAGGTGATCGACCTGCGCGATTAATTCGGACATTGTCGTAATCTAGCCCCGATCTCGCGAGGAATGAATGAATAGTTATTTTTTTTAAATAATTTTTATGTACCAGTTTTATCTCCATAAAATAAAACAATCAGGATGATTGTAACATTATCCCTAGCTTGAAAATAAGCCCTAGTTAACACTATGGTAAATTACCGAAAACTTGCGATAGGGGCCGCCGATTTACCTTTATAATTGATAAATAAAAAGTATGTAAATATTCAAAAATAAAATAAATATACGTAAAACAATAAAAAAAAATCTATCTCGTAAATATAGATGGCTCTATACAAAAACTACCCCCTAACGCTAAAAATTGTTAATGAAAACATGATGCGTATGCTGCATTGCCGACCATCAATGATCGAACCCGTGATGATGCAGCATATGCATCATGCGGTCATCAATGATCGAACCCGTGATGATGCAACATATGTCTCAAAATATTTTCACAACCCTTACACCCTATATTTTTTTACTCAGATTTGCAATGTTTTTAATATATAATTAATTTAATATTAATTTAAGTAAATTAAAGACGGAATGCAAAACAAAATCTAAGTTTTTATTGCTTCGACTCTTTCTCATTTTTTATTAGTTACTCAAAGATCGATATTATCGATCTGAGAGAAAAACCCACCATACACAAAGGACCTTCTTTATTGTTAGGGCTTGTCGAGGAGTACTTGTCCGTGTTCATGCGGAACAACTACTTCCTTGTTTATGGGCCTTTTCCTAACGGCGTGGATTATCCTGAACTGTAGACCATGGACAGTCAATCTTAGCCGATAACTGTTCCATGGTTTAATGGGGATCTGACTCACCTTTGATTTCAGGACATCATCATATAAATTTCGAGCGATGTTCTTGAGGTGTGCGCTGCACAATTTGGCCATATGAACGCCGCGCCCCTGATCATCATCATTATCATTTGCCAACCAAGAGACACTCACTCGCTGAGCGTATTGGCCTCACCAGACTCTCGAGTGTTAGTCGAGGCCAAAGGAACTTGAATCGCACACGTGACTCGAGGGCTTCCCTTTTGAATCGATACTGCGGGGAACCAAGCCGTCTTGGTATGCGGTTTTTTGTAAAGATTTTCCCTCTCTTGGCTATTGTTAGCATTGGAGTGTATCTTCTATCACTCTTATTATCGAATTTTACCCTCTCGACTGTGCCCATGCAAGTAGGAGAGGGGTTTGCCTCGGTATTGTTCCTCAGATTCTCTAGACGCTATCTGCTTATAACAAATCGCAATAGATTTTAGCAACGTCGTGCAATATCAATCCTTCCATCATGCGAAAGACCTTCTTAAAAAGAGGGTCCCCTAGATGCTAGACAATTTATCGGTCAACAGTTTAGGGTTTTCTTTCCCTGGGCTTACTGGTTCTGTAGTGAGAATATCGTGATATATTAGGGGTACCTATAAGTAATGTCGTTTTTTCGATGCGCCATCTTTAAAATAGTCAGTCTCCTTCAGTCTGTAAGGCAGTAAGGACGTGTTATAAGTTTCTCTTATGTAGCGCCTGCCTGTTCGTGGTCTTTAGTAAAAAAAAACGGTTTCTTTATCCCTCTGACGACAATGGGAGAGACGTGTCCGTCGGAACAACATCTGCGGAGCTGTATACTTTTTCAATATCATTTGAAAAAAAAGCGACAGAGGCTACGAAGGATATTTGCGAGATTTACGGTGACAAAAAAATCTGATCTAAATCTGGTGATTTGTGTTTGGGAGACGAGCCTTGAAGTCCAGGCGGATGAAGCAGCCGTGAATTCTGTAATAGAAGATGATCCGATGCTGACCATTCAAAAAATATCGGAAAAAGTCGGTACATCCTGGTCCAGTACTCAGAGGACCCTAAAGAAGTTGGGAAAGATTAAAAAAGAAGGTGTTTAAGTCCCACACGCATTCACGCGCGACCTCATGTTGCCGAAATTGATGTGTGAAAAATTTGAGATCTTGGATGGAATTACCCTGTTGCATCCTCCACTCGCCAGTCCCGCACCATCTGATTTTTACTTATTTCGTTCTATGGAACATTTTTTAAGAGATCAAAAGCCTTTTTAGGCTATTTTCAGTCAAAACCCGCAGAGTTTTACAAGAAGGGCATGGATAATTTGAAGGAAAGGTGGCAGAAGGTTATAGATAATATGGGGAATTGTTTTGAATTTCATTGAAAAAAACGACATTACTTATGGATACAAGTAGGCAATCGCTTATTACGCATCGGGGTTAAAAAAATCCCAAGATATTGAAGAATATTCCAGTAATAAAAACCTAAATCTGATCTTGAAAAGGAGTCACATAAAAAAGATTGTACGTAAGAGTGGTGATGAATGAGTCTATAGTTTTTTTTCCCTTTCACCGATTGACATTCGCATTCTCGTTGACACTGCCATTCGCCGATCGATTAAACAACAAAAAAAAGGCATTTCTGCATATCTGATTAATCCATTTAACTGGATACGCATAATGATTTTTTTAATTGAATTTGACCCTAATAATATTGCACCAATTTCACAAGTGCATCAATTTTTACTTTCTTTTTTCTGCGATACACACAGCCTGTTATACCAGTTTTTATTACAATCATTTAGATCAAAGCCATGCTAAGTATGTTACGTGTATTGCATTAACAATTCGCACACCGATAATTCTCCAGTCTATTGACCGTTAATATGCAACAGGTGTTATATATTATTTATGCGTTTCAGGGCCGTGTGCGGACGACTCGTCGGAACTCTCAAAGGATTGCCGCCGCCGTTCCGTCTCAATCGACCGATGCTGGTACAATGCAGCTCTTCGGAACAACGTCAAGCGATGCGAGCGCCGTCGTTCAGCGTAAACTGGACGAAAGGACGACAGGTTTGTTATTGTTCGCTTCCGTGTTACGAATAGTGTTCGGATATTTAATTTTGTTTGTGTTGTAGGGAGCGGAAGTCATCAACGCGATGACCGGTAAAACCGATGCTGGATTTCCATCGAAGTTATGCAAACAGAATATGTTTAAAAAATGGATCAGACTGGCGCCGAGGCTGCCGCCCGTGCCCCAAGTCAACTGGGCTTCGTACAATAATATCAATTGTATCACGATAGCGGCCAAACACATTAATTTTAATATTCACGGTATTCAGTATGATATCGCTAAATCAAAGGCGGTGTTATATCAGGTAATATTTAATTGTGATCAATGGGAACTATTTTTTTAAAATTCCGTTACATTTATAATTATTTAATGAATGGTAAAACTGTAAAATCAGTAAAATAGAGTTTATAATTAAAATAAACTATGGAAAATAATAAAAATAATGAAAGTTTTGTTTTCAAATCCAATGATACTTTTGACTATGGATGAAATATGATTATGATTTATGTATATTATTATGATTGGAAATAAGTATACTCTAGCGAAGCGGAAGATGAAGAGGATTCAATATTTGTTAAATCCACGACATCAAAAAGTGGTACCCTCTGCCCCAATAATTTTTCAAAAAATATAATTAATTTTACTATCGTTGATAATTTTTGGAGCAGTCTGTCGGTTTCTTCATATCGGAAAGTTGTCCGAAGCTGTGTCCTGTGACCCTATTTTTTTGTATTGTGGAATTATTATTTTTTTAATTCCATTACCTACATAATTATTTGATAAACATAGTGATACAGTAAAATCAGTGAAAGTTTTGTTTTAAAATTCTATGATACTTTTGAATTTAAAGCATTTTTGGGTGTGATTTTAAATATGGGAGTTAGACCTCGCCTAGACTTGCAGGATTATTTTTCGCCATTTTTTAGTACGATCTTTAAAAGAGAGTGTTTTTTTTACAAATCTTTTGGATGTTAGATTTACATAACAACCAAGATATCAATCGCGAGGAAACTAGTCCTCAATATAGAATAAATAAAGTCGATTTTTACATGAAGCATTTAGACGAAAAATTTAAAGAACACCTATTCCCTGGAAAAGAAATAGTGGTTGACGAATCTATTGTAAATTTTAAGGGAAAAAATTGTTTTATGACATATAATCCCAATAAGCCAACTAAATGGGCTATTCGTTTGTATGTATTGGTTGATTCTAGTAGTGGCTGTATATATTCATTCATACCTTATTACGGCTCGCTTACGACTGAGAAACTTACTAGACCTGACCTACAGTTTACATCCAAAATCGTTTTGCAATTTTATAACAATCTTTTGCAAACAATTTCAGAAGCCGAGGATTATCATGTGTATACCGACAGATTTTACACCAGTCTTCCACCTTCCGATGAATTATTGAAACTAAAAACACATTTAACAGGGACAATAATGACCAATAAAAAAATTTGCCAGTTGCTATAAAAAAACCAAAATTATAACAAAATAAAGTAATACAGTTTTTTTACGTCAAATACACCCGTTTGCAAATCAAATGCACCCTTTTACAATTCAAATGCACCCTTTTGCAAATCAAATACAACTTTTTACAAAATAAATACAACTTTTTACAAATCAAATACAACTTTTTACAAATGACGTAAAAAGACTGTAGCGTATGGAAGTGAGAATACTATGATTCTAGCTTAGAAGGAAAAAAGAGTAGCGACGATGCTAAGTAATTGCCATTCCAACCAATTACATACAATTAAAAGAATTAGAACAGGTGGGATAGAAGAGGACAATGTTATACTGGACATTTCCAAACACACCGGATGTATAATGTTCAAAAAAGTATTTATTGGATTATTAAATTTCAAATGACATATGTCTCAATGTTATTCGTAACGGGGAGTATATATTTTTTCCTAAAATAATTAGCCCACTGTTTTCATCGGCAAAATTATTTTATGACATTTTGTTGTTGCTCATTAATATAATTTACGAAAAAAATTGCGCTGAGTGTATTTAATTTCATCATTCATAATAACCCATCAAAAATAAAAATTAAAAATAATCAATAAAATATTAATATATTATATGTAATACGTTGGCTTTTAAACACCGGGTATATTACCCGGGGTGGATCATCTATTCTTGGAATCTTTACAATTAAAAAAGGTATAAATGTTTTTTTTGAAAACCGTTCCATTACGGCGGCTCGAAAATTATTGCGTCATTCGAATGGGGTCTATTACAGACCTATATAAAGATATTATATCGCACCGGATGCAAGAAAAAAAAACGTTTTGTTTCTCGTGAATATTATTTTTTTCGCAATTACGGGCAATGTTTATTTATTTTTCCTGAACGATTACCCATACAAATGTATAATTTATATTAAAATATTCGATAAAATCTAAAACCTCCTATTAGACCCCATCCAGCATCCTGCATGTTAAAAGTAGGCGTATGTCGAAAATCAAACCAGGTATAACCAGGCTCTACCCGTTGTTCCTAAAGAAACTGTACCAAGAATTTATATTCGATTATCTGCGAATATTTCCTATTATATGCATAATTTATAATTGTTATCATAATATAAATTATGAATATACAACTCAATTAAAGCAAACGTTTTATTTATATACAAATAAGCAAATATTTTTAACAAAGTGAACCACATTTTTATTCCATAATCACGGTCATACATTTTAATGAACTCTATGTTGTCCAGCATTCCCAGACAGTGTGCTTAAAACTAATGAACCGAGGTTTTTTTAATTTTTTAATTAGTAAAAAATGATTAAATCACAAAAGATTGAAACATTATTATAAGTATGTTTTTAATTCTGTTTTCCAAAATATATATATTTTTTTTTCAAATTCGTATTTTTTTTTCATCCAGAGTGGTAAAGGTTAAATTAAAAAAGCTCATATATACCGCAATAATCCGACCTCAAATCCTATATGCATCGCAGATCTGGGGCTCGGCCGCCCCCTCACTAATCAAAAAGATACAAACAAAATCAACATCACACTCCATTACGATCACCAACGCACCCTGGTTCATCAGGAATACAGACCCTTACAGGCATAACATTCCTCCACTCTTAACCCAATAAAAATACGCTATCCCCTTTTATAAACACCTCCATAAATTCGAATCAATGCAAACCCCATCCATATCACTCACTAGCGACCTACGATCCTCTGCACCTCCCTACTCTATCACAGAATCCCTCTCCGAAAACCGTTATTATGCAAAAAAAAATAATGGCTAACGAAAGCCTAAATAAATCAGACCTTGCCTGTACAACACAGCAATTATGATGTTTTATTTTCTCTGTTACTTGTTCTCTTCATTTGCTATCCATTTCAATTGTATAACTTGAAGTAATAACGATAATTAAGTTAAGTTAATGTTGATATTTAAGTATGTTCTATTTACTATTGTATTTGCTACATATATATTCCAGTCATTATTATTTTTCATCATCTGCTGTCGGCCGCACGGACTGCGTCATACTAGCGTCGGGGCTCTTGCGACCGGCAGTAGACTAATGCTAAGTTTCCACATTTATATTTAATAGAAATAAAAATGAAAATCAGATATGGAACTCAGACGAAAAGGAAAATCGGCAGTTGCTGACAAACCTTGTACATTAAATAGACCACTACTACTTATTTCTATAAAATTATAATTAGTTTCTTGATATATTATACTGTAAAATGTTTAGTTATCATTTTTATTACTGACATGATTCATAACCATGACGAAAGTTACAATAGTACCAAGAATGCTTATAATTAATTTATTGTTTATATCAAAATAATACATTCCTTTGATGTTGTTATCCTTTTTTATTATTGAGTAAACGAATCTTATTAGTTTATCCACTTGGTTATTGTCTTCTGTAAAAATAAAATATATGATTTGTGATTTAAAATAATCAAATACTTAATAATAATTTACCTGTAAGTAAAATTAGTTTGCCAATTGCACTCTTGGTCCTCTTAATTTCATATCCTAAGATTTCGCATATTGTTATGAGGCTAATGAATCTTACAATGTTTATAAATAACCAAAAAAAATATGAATATTTCTCTATCATCTAAAATTGTTAATTAGAAATTAGAATCTCATAGTTAATGTAAATTTAAAATAAAAATGTCTTTGTTAGACATCAATTTAATATAACTTACTGTATTTGCTTCAATATGTTTAAAATTTGAAAAAATAAAATAATTTATTGGACCCAAACACGAACAAAAAAATTCGAATATTATTACCAAGATCTAAAACAATTATTGAATAATAAAATTAATGTTAATACACTTAACCATTATTAATTTTAAATAACATTACAGTAATTCCAAAATATTTCTTGATTAAGACAATCGCATCCGTAAGTTGGTGGTATATGAAAAATAGTTTTTCATAGTCCTCATTATTATACAAATATATTTTAGTGCTCTCGTATTTTATGCTCCAAAAATCCATTAAAATTCCATGACAGTTTTGAAAATCAGATATATCTGTCACATTTCTAACGAATTTATAACTCAATAATTCAAATCGTTTAGAAATCATGGCGGTTTCAAAAAAAAATAACGAAAATTGAAGATCAATTCCGTATAAACATACCCAAAATAAGATTATGAGTATTTTACTATTTAAAGCAAACGAGTCTATCAATCCAAGTAATAATCTTAATAATACAATCGTCTTATAATAAAATTTAAGCGAAATTTTGAATTTTTTTATCTTCCTTTTTCCGTTAATATTTAGTAGGACGTCGATAAATTTTATTTTATCAATAATTTTATTAGAGAGATCGTTGTTAATCATATTGTTTGTGATTGCCAATGAGTTTATTAATATGATCGATAAGATGGATAAATAATCGGTTATATATTCTTTCGTCATATCATCATTTGGCGAGAAGTAATTGATATAAATACCATAATTTGTTCCAACAATCAAAATTAAATTAAAGGCATACTTATAACCGTTGTAATATTTTCTAACGTTTGATTTTTTAATGTCAGACAATTTAAATTTCATTAAACCAATAGGAAATGCAAGCTTATTGTGTAAATCCATTAAAGCTTTTATGTATGTTAATGATTTCTTGTTCGGAAAAATCATATTTAAATTTTTATTCAATATTTATTTAAATTTGGACACTTTTTTTTATATTTACTGATCGTGTCTTCAGACTATCGTATACTGTTGGTTTATTAATGTACCGGTACAAATGTACAGGCTTTAGTATTATTTTATTACCATAAATTTATTGTGATTTAGTATAAATCATTTTTCCATATGTATAATTATATTTTCTAATATTTTATTATTTGAATATATAATTTTGTTGTTAATGTATATATGAGAGAAATAAAAAATATATGTTTCGGTTTGATTTATTACTTAAAGATAATTTTTGCACAAATAAAATTACATCTATTGGATTTTGTATGATAAAAATGGAAGAAACAATTGCAAAATTAATTCTTTATTTGGTATAATTAAAGGCATCTTGAATATTAAAATATTAATATAAAGTAAATAAAATATCTTAATCCATTAGTTCAAATAGTAATATGCATTTTTTTTAAAATGAAATGAAATTAATATAGAAATTAAGTATTAATTTTTATTATTACTTATTTGATACATGACTACAGTGTAAGTCACAATTGTACCAAGATTGCTGACAATTAACTGCTTATTGATATCTAGGTAATATATTCCTTTAATTTTATTATTTTTTTCAATTATTGAATAAACAAATCTTGTCAAAATATTCACTTTGTTATCTGTAAAATAATATAAAAATATTATCTATTTGAAAATTCTTATTTTTATATATAATAAATAATTTACCTATAACTATGATTAGTTTTCCAATTGCAATATGGGTCCACATGATTTTATAATCTAAAATTTCACAAATGGCAATTAGTCTTACAGAATCTTACAAAAAAGAAAAAGAAGAATTAAAATTTTTCAACTATCTAGAAATAAGACAATTTTGTAAAAGTAAACTAATTCAAATATATACCTCTAGTTATCAAAAATTACACACTTACTAATTGTGATTCCATAAAGTTGTAGTTTACAAAAAAAAAATATTGGTCCCAAACATGAACATGAAAAGTGAATTATCAAGATTTGTGGTTATTCCAAAATATTTTTTTATCAATGCAACTGTTTATAAGTTGATGGTAAATGATATTTTTTACTTGAAAAAATCATTAAAATACTTTGGTGACTTTTAATATCAAATATTTCCGTCCAATTTCTAATGATTTTATGACTAAAACATTTTTTTTATATTTTCTTTAATAATTTTTAGATAATCCATAAAGCGAACCAATAATTAATAGTAAAATATAAACATGCTTGTATATTTTATAAAATTTTGTTATTATTGGTTTTTCGTTATTGCGTAATGTTATTTTCATCAACCAATTGGAAAAGCAAACTGGTTGTTGCATTCAATTAAAGCTGTTATGTAATTTTTTGTAACCATAATAAATAATTAAGACAAAATAAATTAAATTTTAATAAAATCACGATGGTTTTTTAGATGAAATATGTACGTGTCCTTCTCGTACACTGTATTGGTTTTATGCATAAATGTATATATTAAATAAATATATATTCAGAAATTTATTATCATGATTTATGGTTAAGATAATTAAATAATTTTATATAATTAATAACGTATTCGCATAGAAAAGCTTTTGTTTATTTTAATAAAAAATACACGTAAATCCATACTTTTGATGTTGTTTCTTTGTGCTATTTTTTTCTTAATAATAACTTTATAAATTAGATACTTTTAGAAATATTTTGTAGATAAAATTGCAATTTTTAAAAATACCACTGATGAATCTTGATGACTTATCTCAAGGAAATATATACAAAATAAATCTAGTTAGGTCAAGATTTTTTCCAAATTTGAGTTGTAATCAATTATCATTGTAATTTGTATATGTTTTTATTAAAAGTCATATTTAGCGTATCAGATGTAAACCTGATATACATATAAATAAACTTATCATCAGAAATAGTAATGGCTGAAGCTTAAGATAATACTTATTATAATATTATATTCATGTATTAATGTAATACAATCTGTAAACATATCAATGCTATATATAAATCAAATTATTTGTTGATTGTATTATTATTCTGATTTATTTTTCTTTGCTATTTAATATGACTTAATTTTTAGTATTCGGATATCTTATTTATTTTATTAGTTATTTAATACAATTTAGTTTCATAAAACTAAAAAATAATGATTATTTAAATTTAATTGATATTATAATAGACATATGTATTCCACTATAAAAAAACGAATATTATGAAATCTGTTGTAATGTCTTCCTTTAATCACAAATAAATCTGTTAAATGAGATATCTATATTTATTGTAATTTTTTTTTCTCTTTCTTTTTTTCTGATTTAATTTTTTTCTTAACTTATTTTTTTTTTATTATTGTAAATCATCATTATCATCTCATCATTTGCCAAAGTTACAAGGCTCTACGTACAGGGCATGGACCTTACCAAACTCTCGCATGGTAGTCGAGGCCAAAGGAACCTGAGTCTCACACGTGACGTGAGGGCTCCCCTTTCGTGTACATACCGCGGGGACCCGAGCCGTCTTGGTATGCGGTTTTTTGTAAAGAGTTTCCCTCTCTTGGCCATTTCTGGCATTGGACGTACATCTTCTATCATGTTGGTATCGGATTTTACCCTCTCGACTGTGTCCAGGCAAGTAGGAGGGGGTTTGCCTCGGTATTCGTTTGTTCTCTTCTCTAAGGCGTTATCTGCTTTTAACGAGTCACGAGTGACGAGTAGCGAGCGACCACACACGCACACCTATATAGATATACACAGGCATACATATGCACATCTGCCCAAAACGAGTCTCAAGTAGCCGGTCGCAAGTGATTATTAGCCCTGTCGCGCAATAGCAGTTCATCATGGAAAACCTCTCATCAGAAAGAGGGTCCCCTAGAAAGAAGAAATAGGAACGAAAGTATCGAGATTAAGCCATTTGTCGGTCGTCAGTTTAGGGTTTTCCTTCCCAGGACACACTGTTCTGTGGTGGGTGAGAAACTGTTGAGACCAGATTTATTTATACACACAAGGATATGTGTGTACAATTCAACATGTACATATTTTGCATCTGTTTTGTTGCATTGCATTGTAAAGTCTGTAATTGGCCCTCTATTTATTGTATTTTTTTTTCTTTTTTGTATTGATTTTAATTTTTTTTAGCGAGTGAGAGCCTTGTGACTGGCAAATGATGATGATGATGATATATATATATTTAAGTATAAATATAATATATGTATAATTATAATATTTAAAAATATAGGCAAAATAAAATTAGGTTTTTAAGTTTTATATTTTTATTTGTGCCTTGTATAATTATAATATATTTCTGTAAAAATATAATACTAAGAAAATAATATATAGATTAATTTTTATTTGATTTAATGTAAAGCTAGACATTGTAATATATAATATATAAACATATGCTAAAGAGGTTAGGAATTACTTTTGCATCTTTAAGAATTACATACGTCGAAAATAAAATAATGTAATATCTAAATATATGTGCGTTAATAATTTAATGCATTATTTTAAATTTAATTAGTAAAAATAATGTAGAGACGAAAATGATCAAATTACCATGACATAAATTTATTCATTATTGTTATTATTTATTTGATACATAACAACAGTGTAAGTCGCAATTGTTCCAAGAATTCCGACAATCAACTGATTATTGATATCAAAATACTGCATTCCTTTAATTTTATTATCCTTTTCTATTATTGTATGGACAAATCTTGTTAATATTTTCGATTGGTTATCATCTATAAAAAATAAATGAGAATATTAGACTAACATTAATAATATAAATGGATAAAAATAATTTACCTATAACTAAAATTAGTTTTCCTATTGCTGTTTTGGTCAACATGATTTCATATTCTAAAATTTCACAAATAGTTATTAGGCCGATAATTCTTATGAATCTCACAAAAAAGAAGAAAAAGAAACAAAGTTTTTCTACTATCTGAAAATATTTTATTTTTGTCAATACTCATATTATTTATATTATAAGTAAAATTTCAAACTTACTGTTTTTGTGTTCATAAATTCATAGTTTGTAACAAAAAAATAATTTATTGGACCCAAACATGAAAATAAAAATTCAATTATCAAGACAAATAACTGAAATATAATTTGTTTTATTAAAAATATTGTTTGAATTAATAAATATATTCTCTTTAATCAATATCACAATATTATTTACAGTGATTCCAAAATATTTGTTTATCAGTATAACTGCATCCGTAAGTTGATGGTAAATGAAATATAGTTTTTCATAATCGTCATTTTTATTAATAATTTTATTATTTGCGTGATATTTTATACTCCAAAAATTCATTAAAATACCATGGTGACTTTTAATATCAAGTGTTTCCGTCCAATTTCTAATGAATTTATGACTCAACAATTCAAATCGCTTCGAAATCATGGCCGTTATAATAAAAAATAATGAAAACTGAAGATCTAGACTTATTAAACATGTGTGATATATAATTTCGAAAAAAGGATCTTTTAATATAATTGTGTCTATTAAAGCACAAAAAAAATATCTAAAAATGACAATCACTGTATAATATAATCGAAGATATGTTTTGAAATTTTTAATCTTTATTTTCGAATTGATATTTAATAGAAGATCGATTAATGATATTTTATCAATAATATTTTTAGTGAGTTCGGTGTTGGTTAAATTATTTATGATAACCAACGTAATTGTAAAAAATATAGTTGTAGACAACATCAATTTTGTTATATTTTCTTTTACTACATTACTAAATTGAATAAGATAATTATTCGATATTCCATAAAATAAACCAATAGTCAAAAGTAAGATATAAACGGGCTTGTAAATTTTGTAAAATTTTGTCATTATTGATTTCTCTTTATCAGATGATGTCATTTTCATCAAACCAATAGGAAATGCAAACTGGTTATGGCAATCTATTAAAGCTGTTATGTAATTTTTTGTAACCATAATGTATAATTTTAATAAATTGAATCGAAAAATGTTAAAACTCTTTTAAAAATACGATTTGCTTGTGAGGATTTTTTTAGTAAAACATGTGCGTTTCCTTATCGTACACTATATTGTTTTATGCATAAAGGTAAATATTAACTACCTTTCAACACATTTTATTCAGAAGTTTATTATCATGATTTATTGTTAAGGTAATAAAATAAATTCATATTATTAAAAAAATCTGTATGGAATTATTTTTATTTAATTTAATTTAACCAATAAAATATACATATTAACCTTTTGCACTCGAAATTTTTTGAAGTCCTCAATACAGCCAACTCGAAGCATTTTTTAGGATTAATCAACTTTGCAATAGGTTCAATGTAATGGGGTAATTAAAAAAAAGCCATTTCTTGATTAAAATTTTATTTTTTTATCTAAATAACGTTAGATATTATATAAATGAAATTAAGAAGGAAAAATATTATTTATAGTTTTTCTTAGTGTGATATTTTAGATAACAATCTCCAATATAAAGTCCCGGTTTGAGAACACAGGTATCGCAAAACAGCCTTGTTTCACGCCTTCCACCCGGAATATATCTATTTGAACAAACTCCCAGAGTTAGTCCCAGAACGCAATATGTGTAACTTACCAATAATACGATATTCTGCAGGAAGATTGGAAGTGCGTCCTCGGGATTTGGGACCTTGCCGAAAATCACCTGCAAGCTGGTCAACTAATAATTTAACAAATTTTAGGTGAGTCAAAGACTTTTAATTTATGATGAGTATGTATGAGTTTATTGCGCACACCTCCATCGCCAAAAATAAAGTTTTAGAAATATAGGGAGCTGTTCAAAAATAAAGCCATAATAAATAGGACGTCTTTGCATTATACACAAATTGTAAAAAAAATGCGAGTTCGGGAACGCTATTATCATTAATGTCAATCTGCATCCAGTGTATTCAAGCATCAACCAAATTTATGACCACACGAACCCTACATATTCTATAATCCAATGACCATCAATTAAAATGACAACACGTGTTATTCAATAAATTATTATTTTGGATTTGTGCATATAATATATTGAATATTAAAAATCAAAAATAATAATTTTATAAATGATACGTAATTGATTTGTTGCATGCCGCCATAGCGGCGGCATTCGAGTGATGCGGAAAACTTTGATGCCGCTTCCATGGCGGCATTCGAGTACAAAAGGTTAAACGTTCGAATAATACGGCATTATCTGGAGTATAGTGATTTGGCAGATACGTTTTAAAGAAATGATCATAATTTTAAAATTGATAAAAAATAAATCGGTTTAAGGTCCATTATTTACCACAAGCGTTGTCTTTCTTCTAAACAAATAAATAAACATTTCTAAATCCAATATCTGATCAAGAGGCTTGCTCGGGCTATTAAAACGAAGCGCCCTAACCGGCGATTTTAATTATTAACGGCCAAACATGCTAATACGCACAAAAGGCCGACAGTGGCCCAATGCCTAACATCTAACATCACGGTTGAGGCGTTAATAAATTACGGCCGACCCGATTGCCGATACGCCTTGAAAAATTGATCGGCCGGGGGATCCCGGGCACACGTATCGGCGTATGGCAAATTACAGTTAACCCCGTCACATCAAAGATGGAAACGCTGAATTAAACATGTGCCATATTGACCGTGAAAGCCGGGGGGTCTTATCACTCTATCATGTCGTGACGTCACCCTTTGAGGCCCCCGGATCTACCCCCCACCGCCCATCCTTTAATATTTCGACGCACGTACCCGCAACGTCTAAACGATTATAGCCCGGCTCTGGCTCCGGCTCTGCCCGTCCGTTCTATTTCACTAATACCGGCCACCGTAACGCCTCACCCGGAATACTTATAGGGAGGGGCTATAGGTGCTAAAACCGTGGTGATCGTACTCACCCCCCCTTCATCCTCACCCCTTCACTCAACTATCCGGGAGACGAACCAATCCGGTGTAATGGATCTTTGAACGGGAGCAGTAAAACTGCACGTTTACAGTGCATTTTTATGTTCCGCGCTTTTAAAGCACCTTGTTGGAGATAAACCAAGCTCAAATAGATCATCTTGCTGCGAGGGCTAATTGGGTAATATGTAAGTAAGTGGATTTGCGGTCCAAGTTGTGACGTCTTTAAGATGTAATGTATTTTGTGAGGTACTATAAATCAACTTTATAATTAAGTTAAAATGAGAGTTTTTTTAGCATGCTCATTTTATAATCTCAAATTTATAATAGTCGATCTAGGATTATTTTTTGGCAAAATTGCTACTTCACAGAATCACATGGCAAAACATTAAAACTACATAGTGTGTAAAGACACAAAATCTCTCTCGCTTTACAACTGCACGTAGTACATTTCATCTACAACGAAAAGAGATTCCACTTTATTTTAATCTACATCGTGTGTAACTTTGTATATACTTTCACTCTAGATATGGATTCCATTACTTTTAATGAGTATTTCTGCAAAATTATCAAGAATCACAATCGGAATCGATCTGCCTAATATCATACTTTTTGTGGAATAAATTATTCTCATTTATATATTTAAACATTCACTCGAAGATTGTTTTAGGCGGGCTAACAGCTTTTTTTTAGAGGGTTTTCCAATCTTTTTTGCAGTACAGACTAAAATTACAGAAGCATATTTCAATAAACAAAAATTTCAGTAGAGTCACAATGAGTAACCTGTAATTGTCACCTCTTTACCAGTATTTGAATAGGAGAAGGAATCGTTAAAAGGGCAAACCAAAGATCATTTTCAGTATTCAGTATATTAAGTTGTTTTCTATTAATTTGCAACAATGTTAAAAATCTTGACTTGCAAAGATATGTTGACACAAATGGAAGCAATATACGAATAGCCATATCTGCCACTTTTGGGCAGAAATCTCGCTCATATTAGACAAAATACTGTGATTGATTTCTCATCAAACATATCTTTTGCTCCATATTTTTATTTTTAACTTTAAAAAATCAACAGACAATATAAATGGATTTCGAAATAAATCTTCCTCCTCATCACTAAGTTCAGGAAAATAGTGACTGAATTAATTTTCTAATGATTTCAAATGCAGCAAAATTTTACTCCTTGAAAATAGTAAAAGAACTTGTCTTTACCAGAGTTTCTTTTAATTTTTTATCTTGCTCATAAGAGCTCTCAAAGATTAAATTTTATATTTGTATTACTTCCTCGCGTCTAAAGATTCAGTTTCAACTGCCCAAAAATGTTCACTAATTAGGCAAGACGCATAATTTATTCCATATTATTTAGCCAGGCTGAAGTAAAAATTAAAGCCTTTCTCTAAGCTCAAATACTTGCTCAGTTACGTTTTCGATTGGAAACCTATGCTTTAAATAAATAATATCTCTGCAAAAATTACATTATCACGCCACATAAATATACTCTTTTTATAAATTTATTTAAACCCTCAAGAAACATTTTATATAAATATTAATTACAATTTAGTGTTTTATAAGATGATTGAGTTTGTTTTCTCCAAATATTAAGTAAATTATTTACTACAGAAAATTTTCCTTGCCGTTTTTAATTTATTAAATTGCAGTAATTTTAATAATTAGGGCTATTAATTTAATTTAAAGCAATCTTAATAAATTAATCCTAATAATTTAAAATAAATATGCAATATTTAGTAACATCAAGTTGAATTTAAACTTTTAATTCAGATTTAGGTAATTTTTTTTTTATACGTACATGCAAGATTTTCAGGTATACTCGTTATGTAGAAATATTTTAATATATCATAAAATATCAGTACTCCTTCTTTATCTGAAAGTTAAGGTTTAGCACTAATCAGAAAGCATAAAAACATATAAAATATAAATTAACTTGGAGCTAACATGTATATTATTTCGGTAATGCAAGTTAATTGAGATTAAGCTAAGTTAGTAGTCGGATAGGTGTACAACGAAAGCTATGAATTTAGGGAATTCTTTATGACTTCTTATGGAAATCATGGAAAAATTAATGACTGGGTAGTTTGAAATTAAGTTTTGTGGTCTGAGAGGAAAGGCTGGACATTGACAGAAGTTATCTGTGTGGGCTCCTTTCTGAGTCTTTCTATGGTTTCTGGTGAGTCTTTCCTTGGTTTCTGTTGAGGCGATGAATGCTCGTGATGTAATGAATGAAATACGCTGATTTCTAAAGTGGTAATTGTGGTTGAAACACGTTTTATAATATTTTTTATGAGGGGGGAGTCTCGAACGATGAATGTAAAGAAAAGGATTTTTTCCTCCGCAAGGAATCTCGTAGCAGATTGGTGGTCGTCGGTGGATGTTAGAAAAATTTGAGGTCCATGTGGGAATTCTTGATTTCTTTCAGTGATATCTTGTTTTTTCGAAGAAGTTCTGTGATGCCTTTTATGGTATGTTTCGACTTGATCGTGATCGGAGGGATGCGGAGGTTTTTGTGACCGGAAGGTATTTAAAATCTCGCATACTTTATATGGGTGAAAGGCGGTTTGAAATCTTTCTGTAATGCCATCCTTCCATCGTAATAAAAATAAATAAAAAAAATATTAGAGTGTCTAATTTTATATTAGAGTCTATTATCTTTTAAAAATATTTTAATAAATAATCGTTTAAAATTTTCCGGTTTTTAAAACTCTGCTGTATTCGAACAAGGGTATTTACATTTACTCTATGTGACTTACATCAAAATGTTTGTATTATTAATATTTATTATACATATAATAATATTAAGTATAGTATATTATAAAATATGCCGTCAGCATCATACATACGTACACACGTTCCAGAATTATAGACCGTTTGATAGCAGCATAGCAGTATTTGTGTTCAATCAGGAATAGAGATTCCAAACATTCCGGGATAGATTCCCGCGGGATAGCTCTAAAACTGTTGTGATTTGTTTGCGCCGTGTAATACAATTCCCAGATCGAATGCGCTCGTACGACTTTGTACGTAAATCTCGCGTCTGAAAAAAAAAACAATTTCATCCCTCGGCGGGTAAAACAAACTCATCAAAATTTGACAGTCGGGATTTGTGTATTATAAAATATTCGCGTATATTTGACATTGTTCGAAAATGATTTTTAGCATTTCGTTGATTAATGGCATTTGCGTTCCGAGGGAGGCTGCTTCAGTGGACTGGGCAAAGGCTGGGCACGTCTTTGCCCATCCCCAGGTATCCCATGCAGGCACGATATTAATATTCCAATCGTATTATCTGGAATAGATTACATGAATACAAACTAATGAAGCCTTTGATGTCGGCCGTGCGAAAAAGTGTCACGAAAAAAGGCGTGTCCGGTGTCATGGGGGATCGATGGGATTATTTAATATTCGGAAAGAGAGCGAGGAGGGGATGGGTAGGATTAAAAAAGCGACAAGGACAATCTCAAACAGATAACATAATGCGATTGGTTTTGATATTGAAGAGGATTTTTTTGTGTCAGGTACAGATGTGAAAGCGGGCGTGGATGATCGCTCTGATTAAACAGAAATAAATTAGAGCCTACACGGCATTTTCATATAAAAATATATGTATATAAGTATTTTATGATTCGTATATGAGACGGGATGAATATTTAATCCTTTCGTGATATTCCGATTTGCGCGCAGTGTCCGAAACTTCATCCCCATTGACGGCACCGATCGGATAATCATCCCCTGTGTATGAAATATGAAAATCACGTACAGGCTCTACAATCAAGGATAAGTCACGTCCGCGGCAACATGGCAGACGGGCCGTCTCTCGAAAAGTCACTCGGAAAACAAACAACAAGAGTCGTACACAATCAGGCAAATACATATTTTTCATCCCCCTCATATCTTGAACGAATTCAAATTCATAACCGTTCTGGGGGTGAGTTACAACTGAGGATTCTTATGTATATATTTTATATATTTTTATTTTCACTTTGAACTCGGATTCAATGGGAAAAGTCGGTGACTTGGCGGGAATTTTCCCGCGCATATTTCAACGTCTGATAGACACGCTTTGATAGGCCACGGGGAGCCTCTGATGCCTGGAGAAATAAATTTGCGCCACCATGTGATTTATTAAAAAATATAATAAAATAAACAATAATTGCTTCAAATTAAACAGCAGAAAATATTCGCCGATAGGCCAGACGTTTGGTAATAATTTTATGATTAATACTCAAATAAAATATACATGCTTTGAAAATTGATCCGTGTTTCATCTATTGCCATAATGAATAATTAAAAACAGTAACAGAAAGGATACTTGATATTATTTGATATTATATAATAGATTGGAAACTGCGCCGCTTTTCTCCTTCGACGGCTTAATAAATTTATGATCTTTATTTCTCACCTTTGCCACTATGTAACCAGTCTGAGTGGTACCTAATAATTAATAACTTATTACCAGAGATACGAGGGATCATCAGGGGGATATCCAAAAAGACAAAAAAAACGTTTAGTCCATAATTTGTTATTCCCAATGTCCCAAATATACTTTGCATTACTTCTAGCATCTCTCTAGAAGAAACAAAAGCATGGAGAAGCTCGTCGTGCTTAAAAACGTCCAAGGATGCAGGGGAAGGGGTAGGGCACCGACCCGCTGGAGTGACCAAGTGAAGACCGCCACAGGCTCCATCGTAGTAGCTGCAATGCAAGATGCAGAGAAGCCAAAATTAAGAAGATTCGAAATAAGAATTGTCACGATCCTAAAACACGAGGGTGCCTACTAAAGAAGAAGTCATTCTGTATGTGCATATCTTTGTATGTGATCTATTATGATATCATCATCATCATCATTTGCCAGTCACGAGGCTCTCACTTGCTGAGGGCATG